>CANUEP010020232.1:0-34503 GCA_947857235.1 Jatropha podagrica
TTACATACCTGATTTAATCGACGACCGCTTCTTAACTCCAGATTAAGCCCCTCGTTAAGGGAATATTAATTAGCTCGATTTATGTGACCAATTAACAAACAAGGAAGCAATAAAGCTAAAATTAAAAAAAATGCAGAAAAGTAGTAAAGAATCGCAGGGAGCGTAAGGGAGAAGGGATGTCCGTCAACACAGACTGAGCGCCTAAAAACAGAGGCCCGAGGGCCGAATTTATAGGAAACGGAGACCCGAGGGCGGTCTCGCCCGCCCGCCTGGCCGGGCGGGCGTGCCCCACTCTCTCTTTTTTTTCACTCCGGAGGCTTTTTCGGGAGTTTCGGACCCCCAAAAAATATTCCGGGACTAGTTCCGCGATCCTCATAATTTTTCGAACATTTCAAGTACCATATTGGCATGCTTTCGGTGAATTTCTAAAATGGCCTTTGGTCCGACCGGGCTGTTTGCAGTCCGGAAAAATAGGCTTTTGAGCCTAAAAAATTGAGTGTTCACAGTTGCGCCCGACCGGCGACCATAAAGATGATTTATGGGAGTCGGTGGTTGTCTAAAACACAAATTTTGGAGGCGAAAAAACAGACGCGTCGAGAAGACCCGCCTTTTGACCCTTTTCCTTTATAAATAGCTCAAATTTTCACTTCTCATTCATTTCCATCTTTCTCCCTAAAGATCTTTCTTAAATCCTCTCATCCCGCTTTTAGCAATGACTTCTCTGAGTCATAGTAGCGATAAAGATTTTCTAGAATCCCTAGGGATTTCTCTTGACGAAATCCGGGTGACAGCAGACGCCGACACTCATGCTTCTGTCACTGGTGTCTATGCCCAGGTCAGTCCCCTGTCACTCTCATTTATTTATTATTTGGCCCTTAGGCCAAAGTAGTGAAAAAAAATTTTGGGCCTCCGTGGCCTGGCTGTGAAAGACAGATTTTATTTCCCGCACTTACCGTCTTATTAGTATGCATGTTAGGAGAGAATTAAGACATCATCCTTAGTAAGGAACTAAAGAATAATCTTAAGGCACTTCACCTCTTTTAGGGTTCGTACCTTAGGCTGGATGTAGGCGAGGCTTCTATTGCTGAGATTCCAATCGATATTCTTGACCCCAACAACTCGGTCGGAGCCATCATCAGTCCCTCTCATCTGGACTTTTTGAGGCACCTTGAGCTGGGTAGGCAAAATTACAAGATTGGTAATGTACTTCGGAGACATAAGATTTTTGGATGAGGACATCTTAGAGATTTAGATAGAATAGTGGAAAATGTACTTCGATGGGGCCTCTAAGCATCAGGGTTACAACATTAGTGTGGTTAAAGTAACTCCATATGGGGAACGACTGCCCTTCAACATTGAGTTGGCATTCCATGTCACTAATAACAAAGTGAAGTATGAAGCCTGTATCGCTGGATTAGAAACAACTTTGAGTATTCTGATTAGATGCCTAATGGTTTATGAGGACTCGATCCTAATAGTTTCTCAAGCGCTTAAAAAATGGAAGATCAAGGAACAACGTTTGATCCCATACCTCCAAAGACTAGATCGGTTGGCTCAGAAATTCGAAGAATTGTCATTCCACTACTTGCCTCGAACCAGGAATGAATTTGCTGATGCACAAGCAACACTTGCCTCCATGGTTGACACCAGACTTGACATGGTCATCAAACCCCTTAAAATTCAGATTCACCAATAACCAGCTTATTACTGCACTCTCCAACTCGCTGATGGTAAGCCTTGGTATTGGGATATTCATACCTTGTTGGAAAAGTAAGAATACCTTGAAGGTGCCTCTAAGTCTGACAAGAGGATCATCCGGGGAGCTATTAAAGAGTTACCTCTACAAGGATGGTATCCTGTATAAATGAACATGAAGCTAGGCACATCTCAGGTGCGTAATTGAAGGAGAAGCTCAACAAATTATGGAATGGGTACATGGTGGAGAAGAAGGTCCCCACATGAATGGAATGACTTTAGCCCATAATACCACTAATTAGGGTTGTTATTAGCTGACCATGCGATCAAACTACACCAAAATTTTCTAGAATTGTAATAAATGCCATATTTATACCAAGCTCCAGAAATTGCCGCCGATAACTCTTCACCCCATCGCTACACTGTGGCCCTTTGTAACTTAGGGAATTGACGTGATTGACAAAATCACTCCTAAGTCCTCTAATCAACATGAGTACATCTTGGTAGCCATCGTCTAGTTCACCAAGTGGGTAGAAGTTGCCTCCTACCATGTTCTGAACTCTAGAAAAGTTGCTCAGTTCATCCAGACAAACATCATATATATGTACAAAGTTCCTTTTGAGATCATAACAAACAATGGGTCTCACTTTCAGAAAGAAGACTTTGTCCTGATGGTTAAGTATAGAATCCAACACGATTGCTCTTCACTATACAAGCCTCAAACCAATGGAGAAATTGAAGCAGCAAAAGAGTCCATCAAGACCATCCTCCAAAAGATGATTCACAATCACAAAAGTTGGCATGAACAACTACTATTTTCCTTGTGGGGATACAGAACCTCCATTATGACGCCAACTAGGGTGACACCTTACTCACTTGTATATGGGATGGAAGCAGTCCTCCCTATCAAAGTTTAGATCAAATTAGCTAAGGTAATGAGAGAAAGTTAGTTACCCAACGCAAAATGGGTTCAGAACTATCATAGTCAGTTGAATGCTATTAATAAGAAAAGGCTAGAAGCTCTTAATTAGATTCAGAACTATCAATAGAGAATAGCCAGATATTTCAATAAGAGAATCCAGGATAAAAAATTTGAAGAGGGTTGTCTTATACTCAAGGAAATCATAACTCCTGGGCAAGATCCCCGAGGTAAATTTAGGCCAAACTGGGCAAGCGCCCATATACTAAAGAAAATCCTCTCTAGAGGTAGCGTCATCTTATCAGACATAGATGGCAATGAGTACACTCATCCATGCAACTTGGATCAACTCAAAACATACATTATGTGAATGCATTTAGGCATCTACACCAGAAATACTGCTCCTTGTGTCACTGTTAAGCCAAACTACAATGACCTGACTCCCGAAAATATGTTCCTAGTGTATGGGATACATAGGTAGCCCAATCTGTTGGTGCGGTCACAACAATAATAAAAACACATTTTTGTCCCTCTTCTCTTGAAAATTTCAGATTTTCTATGCATATGAGAAAAATGAAAGAAAAAAAATCATAAAAAAAAATCAAGCTAAGCTAAAAACCTGTAAGGGCATGTGACTTAGGCAAAATCAGAAGCCCGCTAAGCTGAAAACCCAAAAGGGCAGCTTAGACAAAAGTTAGGGTAGCTCGCTAGGTTGAAAACCTGAAAGGACGGCTTAGACAATAATTAAGGCTCAAAAGCTACAATCTCATACAGGATAAAACTGAATTTCCTTATCAAAATATAAAAATGATTCCCTTTCTACATATGTTAAAATAGTACAAGCTATGTAAAAAGACAATCACAAAAGCCCTATCATTCAGGCACCCATCTCTATCATCATTCTATTTGTGTCAATATATGTGTATCCACTATCCAAAGTGTCAAAACCAAAAGTGTGTCAGCTGAACCCTTTATGCATCACTAGTCAGCATCCTATCTTAAATCCCTCACAAAAAATATGGGCTGGGTCAAAAATCAAAAAACAAAAGTCCTACCTTATCAATATGAGGTTGGTATGCACCGAGGGACTAGGCAAACTGTCTGTGTCACCTCGAAGGCATCTCCATAAAGTCATCTAAATCCACAGGGTCAACTCGTTTGATTGAGTCTAAGGCCGTCTCACTCACCACCCGGAGTCTGGCCTCCATATCCCGAGTTAGAGTCACTCTATGTTCTCTCTCCTGGTCACCATGCTCAGCAACCCACCAAGCCTCATAAGCAACAATCTTGCCCTCGAAAACTCCAACCTCAACCACATCAAGCCCTCTCGACCAGCTACCCAAGATAGCCACAGTAATCTAAGGAGAGATCAACATATCTCGAAAAAGAGCTCCAGCTGGCAGTAGCCCGTGAATATGTCCCATCTGCCTCATCATTCTTGAGCCAGGGTAGAATGTGTTACTATCCATGACAAGCAAATAAGCCATTTGGTATCTAGTTGATCGAACTAGAAATTGGCTAGTCTCATACCAATCTCACCTCCACAAAATCTAATCCGACCTTAGCGCCAGCCACTCATCCTCTGACCTGAGTCTCACTTTGACTCGTCTTGTAACGCCTTGACTCTAATCACTAGAGGAATTGTCCACTTTGGATCAATCCGGCTCCCCCATACAAGATCCAGCTGGCGGTAGCCCTTGAATATGTCCCATCTGCCTCATCATTCTCGAGCCAGGGTAGAATGTGTTACTATCCATGAAAAGCAAATAAGCCATCTGGTATCTAGTTGATCAAACTAGAAATTGGCTAGTCTCATACCAATCACACCTCCACAAAATCTAATCTGGCCTTAGCGCCAGCCACTCATCCTCTGACCTGAATCTCACCTTGACTCGTCTTGTAAAGCCCTGACTCTGATCACCAGAGGAATTGTCCGTTTTGGATCAAGCCGGCTCCCCCATACAAGATCCAGCTGGCGGTAGCCTTTGAATATGTCCCATCTGCCTCATCATTCTCGAGCCAGGGTAGAATGTGTTACTATCCATGACAAGCAAATAAGTCATCTGGTATCTAGTTGATCGAACTAGAAATTGGCTAATCTCATACCAATCACACCTTTATAAAATCTAATCTGGCCTCAGCGCCAACCACTCATCCTCTGACCTGAGTCTCACCTTGACTCGTCTTGTAACACCTTGACTCTAACAACTAGTGGAATTGTCCGCTTTGGATCAAGTTGGCTTCCCCATACAAGATTGGTAAGACCCGCACGATTTTGTCCCGCTGGTGAAATGGAAACTTCTCGGGAGGTCACCCATCCTAGGATTTCTATCAAACGAGCATGTTTAACCTTGGAGTTCTTTCAACTCTTCAACCATTCGACCAAAAGGCACCTCTGATGATTAGTTACCCCCTAAAGTAGGATCGGACTAGCTGATCTGATCTCCTTTACCTTATAAGCTCGGTTGAGGCTCAAAATAGTCTCTGCTAAAGCTACACTAGCAATCCCGGCACTTCGCTCCGTTTAAAGGACCAGGTCAGCCACTCTAACATCCCCCCCAGCCTACTGAACCAATCAGTATACCGGTGCTGACCAAGTAGAAAACCAAACCCCAAGTGGATCCAGATACTGCTCCACTAACCCAGATAAATCCACCGGATCTCCTACCACCAACATCCTAGCCTTTATCATAGAGAGACCAAGCATCCTTATGAAGCTCCTAAAAAACCCATTCCCAATAGGTGCAACCATCAAAGCCCTTTCTAATCTACTGCCCAATAAAGCCACAAACTCCTCGTATATCTAACACATCTCCTCGAAATGTGTGCCAAATAAAAAAATATGAGTTCATGGATCCCATAGGTGCAAACAGGCATTCGAAGAAGCTCGATCCACTGGCAAGCCTCTCATTGTCACTAAAGAAGTCATACCGTATCGACCTGAATTAATTTTCTCCATTTTTATTTGCCTCTTGGTCCACCTTTGCATTACATAACTGATGAATGGATCCATTTTTGGGTAGAGTGTGAAATTTAAGAAAATAGGGCCCTGAGATGAAAAACAACAAGTATTTTGAAGCCATAAATAAGGTATTTATAAGCCTCAACCTCCACCAGCCAGAAACGCATCGGTGCCGTTCAAGCCATAATTGACACCGGTATGTCCTAAAATGTTGCCATTCTAGCCTAGACAAAGTGCCAACATGGCACCGTTCTTGTAGACATTGGTGCCGATTTTAGGTTGCACGGTGTCGATAGGGCAACTGAAAAAAAAGAAAGAGAGAGAAGAAAGCTAGAGAAAAAAATGGGCATTGGCATATCAACCCTAGTTTTCTCACAGACACTCCCTCAAAAATCAAGCTAGATCATAAGAAATGGCATGTCACGCATCATGCATATTTACTCTGCTTAAACTAGCCCTGATTTTCAGATCAAAACATAAGAAAACAGAGCGATCGGTGCCAAATTTGACAAGAACAATGCGATCAACTCCAATTCAAGTAGAAAATAGGGCGATCAATGCCATCTTAATAGAGAAAAGGGTGACCAGCACCAAGTCAGGAAGAAAATAGGGTGACTAGCGCCAATCCAGGAAAATGGAGCAATCAGTGTCCATCGGTCGAACAAATAAGGCAATCAGTGCCAACAATCTAGAATCAGGGCAATCAGTGCCAATAGACTCAATATACAGGGCGATTAGCGCCAAGTTCATTTTAAAAATAGGGCAGTCATTGTCAAAACAATTTGAACTAGGTGATCAGTGCTAAACTCAACCTAGAAGGCAGGGCGACTAGTGCGAGTATAGAAAAATAGGGTAACTAGTGCCAACCAGTTTAGCGAATAGGGTGACCAGCGCCAATGCAACTGGACAAGGCAACCAGTGCAAAAAGCAAAATGTGAAATAAGCAAATCAATTTAGCATACGGGCAATTGGTATGACCTTCAAGCAATTAGTGCAAGCAAATAAAATAAGCAGAACGAACATGCATAAAAGGAAGAATTCCATAGCAAATCCTACAAAATTCGATGATTAGATTAGGGCGCACTAGCCTGAAATGTACCAAATAATGGTGACCAGCTCCAACAAAAATGCATCAAAATCAGAAAAGCTCTACTAGATATGCTTTGTTGTCCACTCTTCCCTACTCGTCGACCTTGGGTTGGCTATCCTCTCATAGGTAAGAGAATCAAAAAGCTCTGCACGAAGACGCTCCACAGCGATTGAGATCTCCTGAGCCCACTCAATGTTCGGCTGCAAGTGAAAATAGAAAGAGTTCAGTAATAAAAATCAACATCCACCTTGGAAGATAAAATATAGAGAGGGAAAGGAAGCTCATCGGTACCTCAGTGGAATACGCTGGCAAACCATTAGGCACAACCTCTAACACTGTGTAGTAAATGGTCCACTTGGATTGTTACTAAACTGGGAACCCTTGGATGAAGGGGCATGACCACTTGAAGACAACCTTCACCTGTGAAGGTGCCAGAGGAAGCCAAGGGGTGACCAGTCAGACCAAACCCAGCTCCCATACCCTCTGCCACGTTAAAGACAACCTCTAGGTCTATATCAGAATCGAAATCTTCCATAGGTTGCCCATCGCCGCCCTGCCTTTGGAAGGATGATCTAGTCCCTGTATCTAAAGACCTATCCAGAGGACTCTCGACCTGAGGAGCCAGTGTGGCAGTTACCCAATCGGCATAGGTGTCCCTTGCTAGCAAGAATGGCTCAGTTGGCTCACCCAGTGCCTTCTCATTTTGATTTTCTATGATGATGTTGTCCAACATGTCCACAAGAAAGTTGGTCAAGATCCGACATAGGCCCATTTTTCTGATGGTAGACTCGCTCGCCTAGATAATATCGCTTGATTAACCCACACATAAAAAAAATTCGATTGTGTGTTATGGTGTAGGCATGCTGTAAGTTCCCCTCCAAAGGAGTGTCCAGGACACACTGAAACATGCGAATCCTCACCTATGGAAAACACACACACCCATATGTCAAAGTTCAAGCCCCAGTTCAAGGATAGGATGCACGAGCCATTTAATACATACCTGAGCTATGGACAGTTCATTAAATCTCCTTCTTAGACCTAGATGATCCTCTCTAGTATACCGTCCTGTAATAGTTTGTTTTTTAGAGTCTTTCTTAATGTTGATAATAGTGGTTTATCGGTTTGTGAATAATACCATTAGTCTGGGACTTTGTATTATTTCGGTCCGAAAAAATTACAATGCATGTTTAATATTTTATTTAATATTTTTGGAGCATGTTTGCATGATTTAGGTGGGTCGAAAATATTTCACGAATATTTTTGGGAATTAAGGCATTTAATGAATATTGTTTTCTAGTGTAGTATGTTAAGGAATATTGAGGAATTATTTTTATGGAGTTAATTTAATTAATTGGTGGAGTTAAATAATACTTGGAAGAGAATTATTTGATGAATATTTAGAGCCATTGGATGAGAATACTAGAGACTTGATCATAGCCACTCATGTGGCATAAAATGAAGAAGCCAAATTTGACTTTTCTTCTTAAAGTTACCATTCATCAAACAACACCTTTCACCCATATTCTTCTTCTTCTTCTCCCATCTCCATGCCAATTTCATTTCCTTCTCCTTCTCCATTTTCTTTCAATTTCTTACCACTAAACCACCTCAAATTTCATGAATTAAACCAAATATTTATAATTAAACCTTAAGAATCAAGTGAAAGAAGTAGAAATCGGAGATTATAAGTTAAGGAAATTGGTGTTGTCATTGAAGTAAGTAAGTTGTGAATTTTGAGTTTTGCAAATTTATAAGTAGAATTCATGGTTAGGACTTGTAATTGATGCATTAAATCATGCTCCATCCATTTCTTTTGCTAATTTTTTATTTTAATGTAAATTTTCCTACTTTGAAGGGGTTGGAGAACCCTCTACCAAAGGCAAAGAAAAAGTTTAAGACTAAAGCTTTCTAAGCTTATTTAAGCTTGCCTTTAAGGTTAGTGCATTATTATTTCAATTCCCCTTTCATTTTCTTTAAGTTTCAATCTTTAGGTTTTTGAATGAATTTTTGAGTTTTTGTTAATGTGTTAGGGAATTGTTATTTATTTGCTTTAGTGTGATTTTCCATGATTCTTAAGAATGCTCGAATGTTTAAAAGAGAAGAGAAACATTTCTTTCCCTTTTAACTAAGAGTGGCCGAACCTATGTGCGTGAAGGACACTTTGTGTTCTTTGATTTTTATGCTTAATTTGAACTTAAATGAGCTTGTTAGTAAGTAAATTGATGATAGTTAAAACCATTTTCTTGTATTTCAATGTTTAAGAGTTTTGCCAAAACTTAAAGGTGGGTTGAAAGTGAAAAGATGAGTTTTAAGACTAAATGTTTTTATGAAATGGTTTTAATGTATTAATTAAGTGTTTTTAGTTTGAAATATGGTGTTTAAAAGAAGGGAATTCTTTCCCCTTTTGGTAACCTAAAGAGGCCGAACCACCCTAGGGTGGTAAGGCATGTTTATGTTCTTTAAATGTTGATTTTTAAGTGTTTTAAGCTATACATATATGTGTAATAAGAAGTGAAGATTTTGGTTAGGAACATAAGGAAGCTTTTATAAGTATTTACAAGTTGTAAGTTAAGGAATTTTGAAAAATAAGTACTAAGTTAAGAGGTATTTTGCTAAGGAACTATTTATAAGAAATAAGACTATTTGTAAAGGAAATGACTCATTTTGGCTCAAGTATGTATGGTAATGTACGAAGATGAAGTTATTTTGATTATTGAGCATGCTCGGCTATAATGCTATTCTGTTATGTGACGAGCTATGATCATATGCTAGGCTTGGGATGCCATTTTGAGTAAGTGGACGTGCTTACATTCTGGTAGGCAGACGCACTTACACTCTGGTGGTGCTTCCACAGACCACATTCTAGTAGTGCTTTCACAGACCACTTTCTGGTGGTGCTTCCACATACCACATTCTGTTCAGACATTTATGTAACTAAATCTGATTATATTTCTTCTAGAATACGTATGAACCTAAATTAAGAATAGTTGTGTTATGTTATGAAAGAAAAGGAAATGTATTTGTAAATATGAAAATTTTCTTACATTTGTTGAATCTTGAATTTATTTTTAAGGATAAACACTTCATATATAATTATGATTTTGTTAACTTATGGTTAAGTTTTCATATGACTAATGTTTTAAGTATTTTTAGTATAATGGAAATTTCATGATTTATTTCTAATCATATCTTTTATATGAAATATATTTAAGTACCTTATTTAGCTCCATTGAGTCTTCCACACAACGCGTTGATTTTCATCATGCAAAGGTTGTAAGCGTTGGGTGCTACTTAAAGATCAGAGGCATAGCATCAGAGAAGAAACTTTATTTTTGGTTAGGACATGTAGTAAGATGTAAATTATAGCATGTATAGAAATATTGTAAAAGATTGAGGTTGTAAATATTGAGTTGTAAATTAATGAGATTTGAGATTATTTATAATGCTTTATCTATATGAGCATTTAATGTGATTGACCATTAGCAATTATCTCCTTGAATTGATGATATTATCTTAAGGTAGAATCTAAGATGAATGATACGATTTTATAGAAGTGTTGCGTGATCTGTTGTATTGATTTTGAGTTTTGGGGGTTTGGAGGAATAAATATTGGAAGTGTAATTATTTTCTTTGTGTGGCAAGTTGAATTTTTAGGGGAAACTCTTGGGAATTTTTCATAGGAATTTCCTGAACTTTATTTTAAAAAAAATATTACTTGCCTCCTTTGAAAATTTTACCACTTCTAATATATGAATTGGATAATTAAGTGAGATAAGATGGTGCTCCGACACCGAATGTGGCATTCATCGTCTTGTCCTTCAGGATTGGGCGATAGGTGTTACACATCCTATCAAAGCCAACTTGAATTGAGGCTTGAACTGTCCATCTATGTCAATCATGTGTGTATCCACTATCTAGGGTGTCAAAATACAAGTGTGTTAATGAACCCTGTAGACATCGTGGGTCAGTGTCTTATCTCAAAGCCCTCACAAAAATACGGACCGAGTTAGAAATCAAAAAACAAAAGTCCTACACTATCATTATAAGGTCAGCATGCACTGAGGGAGTAAGTGAACCGTCTACCCTACCTCGAAGGCATCTACCTAGAGTTATCAGAATCCCAAGGGTATATAGTCTAAGGCCATCTTAGTCAGCACCCGGTGTCTAGCGTCCATCTCCCGAGTTAGAGTCGCTTTACGCTTTCTCTCCCGGTCACCATGCTCAGCAACCCACCAAGCCTCATAAGCAGCAATCCTACCCCCAGAAACTCCGGCCTCAACCACATCAGCCGCTCTCGACTAGCTACCCAAGATAGCCACAGTAACCAAAGAGAGATTATTATATCCCCAAAAAGAGCTCTAGCTAGCAGCAACCCCTAAACATGCTCCATCTGGCTCATAAGTTTAGAACTAGGGTAGAATGTGTTATTATCCATGCCTAGCAGATAAGCCATCTAATATCCAGCTGACTAGACTAGAAATTAGCTAATCTCGTACGAATCACACCTCCATAAAATCTGATCCGGCCTTAGCACTAACAGCCACTACATCCACTCTTCCTTTGACCTGAGTCTCACCACGACTCATCTACAACAATATTGAGATGGCTCATATGGGCGATGTCATGGTGGCTCCACTACCCTTTAATGATCCTTCAATTAGATTTGCAAGATCAGACATTGCACTATGATATAGAAAAAGAAATAGACATTATATGAAATAGCCCCTTATCGAAATAGATCAGCTGTAAACACAACCAAAATGGTTCAAATCCCTCCCTAAAGCATGCAAGACCAGACATTTTCCCCACTATTTAGTCTCTCAAACATGCATTAATATGCAACCAAAACCTAACCTTTTTTCAGAAAGCACCTTATCTAAGAATAACAAAAGTTAGTATGAGAATGCGTACCTGAAGCAAGATCAAACTAGCTGACCAGATCCCCTCTACCATGTAAGCTCGGTCGAGGCTCAGAATAGTCTCCGCCAAAGCCACACTAGCAATCCGAGCACCTCGCTCCATGTGAAGGACTGGCTCTACCACCTTAAGATCCCCCTAGCCTACTGAACCAGCTAGTATGCTAGTGCTCACCGAGCATAAAACCAAATCCCGAGTCCTAAACTTCTAGTTGATCTAGATTATGCTCCACTAACTTGGATAAATCCACTCGTTCTCCTGCCACCAACTCTCTAGCCTCTATAACAAAGAGATCGAGAATCCTCATAAAGCTCCTGAAAAACTCGATCCGGGTCAGTACAGGCACTGGAGTCCTCTCAGAACCACTACCCAATAAAGCCGTGAACTCTTCGTATGTCGGACACATCTCCTTAAAGTGTGTACCAAGCCAAAAAATATGAGTTTGTAGATCCCATAGGTGCAAACATACATCCAAAAAAGCCTGGTCCACCGGCAAGCCTCTCAGTGTCATTAAAGAAGCCATGCCGTACTTGCTTAAATTAATCTTCTCCACTTTTGTTAGCCTCTTGGTCCACCTTTACATGCCATAACTGATGAATGGCTCCACTTTTGGGTAGAGATTGAGAAAATAGGGCCTCGGGGTGTAAAACAAAAAATGATTTGGAGCTATAAATGAGGTATTTATAGGCCTCCAACCTCCATTAGCCAGAAACATGTTGGCGCCAATCAGGCCATAATCGCCATCGGTATGCCCTAAAATGATATCGTTCTATCCTAGGCAAAGTGCCAAAACGACACCGTTCTAGTGGACACCGACGATGATTTTAGGCTGTAGAACGCTAATAGGGCAAGTGAAAAAAAAAGAGAAGAAAGACAGAAAAGAGAAAAGAAAAAAAAAGAGAGAGAAGAAGGCCAGTCTGAAGGATAAATATTGGCATATCAGGTTTAATGTTCTCACATACACTCTCTTAAAAATTAAGCCGGATCATCAGAAGTGGCATGTCATACATCGTGCATAGCTATTCTATTTAACTAACCATGGTTTTCATATCAAAATGTGAGATAACAAGGCAACTAGTGCTAACAGACTTAGCAAACAGGCAACCAGTGCCAAGCCAGGCAAAAATAGGGTGATCAGCGAGAAAGTTCATTCCATAAATAGGGCAACCAATGCCAATACATGAAGAACCAAGGTGGCTAGTACCAAGTCATTTAGTAGACAGGGCGATCAGTGCCAACTTAGCAGAATCGGGGCAACTAGTGCCACTAATCCAAAACATAGGACGACCAGCACCAAGTTAGAGAAATCAAGGCAACCAGTGCTACCAATCCAAAAAAAAAAAAAGGCAATCAGTGCCCACCGATTTAGTTATTAGGGCAATCAGTGCCGAAAATCCATCGTATGGGCGATCAACACCAGCTTAACCAAAAAACAGAGTGACCAGCGCTAAGTTAGGTAAAAATGGGGCGATCAGTGCAAGTTCATTCCACAAATAGGGCGACCAGCGCTAATCTAGATAACAGGGTGACTAGCGCCAAGTCAGACAGAATCAGGGCAATCAGTGGCAACAATCTAATAAGTAGGGCAACTAGTGCTAACCGGTTTAGCAAAGAGGGTGACTAGCACCAATGCAACAAAATAAGGCAATCAGCGCCAAAAGTAAAAACATGGCAGATAAATCAGTGCAACATACTAGTAATCAAGTATGATATTCAGGAAATTAGTATAATTCATAAATTCAAGCATCCAGTACAAGTAAATAAAATAGGTAGCACAAACATGCACAAAATAAAAGATTTCGTAAGAATGGATAACAGATCCCTACAAAATTCGATGCTCAAATCAGGGCGCACTAGCCCAAAATGTACCAAAATTGCGACTAGCTCCAATAGAAATACATCAAGATAAAAAAAGCCCTACTACCTATGCTTCCTTGTTCGTTCCTCCCTCCCCATTGGCCTCAGGTTGGCTATCCTCTCACAGGTAAAGGAATTAGAAAGTGCCACTCGAGGATGCCCCACTGCCATTGAAATCTCTTGAGCCGACTCAATGCTCGACTGCAAGTGAAAACATAAAAGGGTTAGTGATTAGTTTGAAAGATAAACACAGAGAGGAAAAAGGAACTTATCGGTATGTCGGCAGGGTATGCTGGCTAGCCATCAGGCACCCCCTCGGCACTGTATAATAAATGGTCCTCCTATAGTCAAAATAGGAGACTCTCTCCTGTGATTCTATCCTTAAGCGAAGAAGGATGTTGCTAAATTGGGAGCCCTTAAATGTAAGGGCCTGACTAGTTGAAAATGAGCCTTCACCTGAAGAGGTGCTAGTAGAAGCCAAAGGGTGACCAGTCGGGCAAAAATCAGCCCCCATACCCTTTGCCACATCGAAAATGATCTCTAGGTCTATATCAAAGTCAAACTCTTCCACGGGCTCTACACCACCACCCTGCCTTTGGGAGGACGATCTAGTCCCTGTGTTCAAAGACTTATCCAAAAGAGGCTCAACCCGAGGAGCTAGTGTGGCTACGACCCAATTAGTGTAGGTGTCCTCAATAAGCAAGAATAACTCAATCAGCTCACCCAATGCCTTCTCATTCTGATTCTCTATGCCAATGCTGTCTAACATCTCCATAGGAGGGTTGGCTGGGATTCGATGCAGACCCATGTTCCGATGATAGGCTCGCTTGCCCAGGTAGTACCACCTAATTGATCTACACCTCAAAAGGACTCAATTGTGCATCATAGTCCAAGCTTGCTCCCCTCTAAAGGAGTGTCCAGAACACGCTGAAATATGTGAATCCTCACCTACAAAGAGTAGACACCCCCAAATGTCAATGTTCAAGCCTCAATTCAAAGGCAGGATGCACAAGCCATTTAGCACATACTTGAGATATAGACAACTCATTGAATCTCCTCCTTAGAGCTAGATGATCCTCTCTGCATGTCGCCCTATCAATGTTGGCCAAAAGTGGCGCATCAATGGAATCTCCAAGGGCACATCTTAAGTCAGCACGGGAGTGATGAAAGGAAAAATGAAAAAAGCCTAGGCCTACAAAATAAGAGTCAGGGGTTTCAACATACAAACAGTCAACCTAAAAAAAAGTGCAAGCAAAAACTGATTCGAAAAACATACCTCTCATATGTGCGTGGTACTGCCCGACCTAGTCCGGCCATGATGACTATATCTACTCATGTCGTTATACATTATCGCCATAAAAGCGCTGACCCAATCATGCTCTCTAAGCAACGTCAGTGCTGACCTAAGGGATTTCCTATTCTTTTGTATTTGTAACAATGCTAACTAAACCTACTGACTCTCCCTCCTATTTTCTTTGCTGAAGTTTGATTGGTCACTTATCCCTCTCCTTCTTCCTTGCGGCAACAAGTGCCAAAGAAGAGTTCAAAGTTTCCAACCCTTGTGATTTCTTTCATTCTCCTTTATATAGACTTTTCTTCCTTGCTCCTCATTGGTCAACATCATCTCTTTGTCCACTTGATCAATTTTTCACCATTCTTTCTTTTTGAATTTTTAAAACATTAGACAAGGGCTTTTTTGGCTTTTCAAGGACATGAGTTGGGCTTCAATATCTCCAAGGCTTTAATAGCTTTGGTTGCCTTGGTTGATGCCAAATGGGTTATATGTGGTCCATTTTAGCTCGAAATAACAAATGTTAGTGTAGTCTATGTGATAATCCAATAAAGAGAGAAAATCATGTAAAATGGATTTTTATTCCTATTTTAATATTCAAAATGAAGCTAAATTTAATTAAAATAAATGGTAAAATACATGCATATTTTATTGTTATCAAAATCTCCCACACTTGAACAGAAAGGAAAAGAAAGGAGCAAACCAATCGATGACCCAGAAAAGATTCTATATAGTAGCTGATCAAGGATAAGAAAGGATAAGAAAGGAGATTCAAAGTAAAGGATAGTCAATGAGAGACATCACTTGAGTTTAAGCATCACAGATGGATAGTCAGTGTCTACATGATAACATAGAGAATAAGAGAGTTTAAAGCAAGCTAAAGCGACGGCATATGGTCAACTCGGAGTAAGGGATGCCTGTAGTTTTTTGGGTCATTGAGAAAATGCCGCCACCATTCTTAGTAAAGGAGATTCAAAGTTTTTTGGGTCATGCAGGATTTTACCGACGGTTTATAAAAGATTTTTCCAAGATTTCTAAACCCTTGTGTAATCTCCTAGCTGAAATATATTCCATTCATTTTTTACAAGGATTGTTTATAACCTTTTTGCAGGTTAAAATATAGTAGCTGATCAGCTACTATATTCTTTGCTCCTTTCTTATCTTTGATCTCATAGTCAAATTGTTTAGAATCTTTTTGCAGGTCAAATGTTAGTGTAGTCTATGTCAAATTGCTACGTGTTGAGGAAAAGAAAGAATTTTTTTTTTTGAAAATTAAAATTAGTGGAAAGAAATAATACTTAAATAATATAAAAAAAATAAGTATTCCAAAATAATTAAAGAAAAGACAAGAAAAAATGATAAATAAATAAATAAATATTTAAAATATATTTTCAAAAATTAAATTAATTAATTAGGTAAAAGAAATTTAAAAAGAATTAGAAATGTAAAATAAAAATAAAATAAAATAAAAATTTTTTAAATAATCATATTAAATCAATTAACTAAAAAGAAATAAAAAGAAAATTTAAATAAGTCAATTAATTAAAAGAAAAGAAAAATAATCAAAATAAAATTCAAAATAAGATTTAAAAGGAAAAGAAATTTGAATTATGGAAAATAAATAAAATAAAATAAGGTATTTTAAGATTTTTTTTTTTTATTTTGAGAACAAGAATACGTTAAGTATGTAACATACTTAACGTAAACAAAAAGGAAAAAAATTATATTTTTTTGTTTAATAAATTTTTTATGAAAACAAATTAAAAGAAAAAATTCTTAATTAATTGTCTCACAATTAAATTAATATCTATTCTAGCACCAATCTCTGGCAACGGCACCAAAAATTTATTGTTGGCTTCTCGTTCAAAGAGCGTTCATTCGCGTTTCGCAAGTATATAGGTCGTACAAGTAGTAAAAAAGATTATCGTCCCATAAAAATTGGGGAATATGCTATTAATTTATTATATTCAACAATTTTTAGGAAGGGTGAAATTACATGGGGTTTGAACTACACTAAGATACAATTAAATTAAATAAATTCAAATTAAAATAAGCAAGTGAAAATAATCATAATAAATTCAACAAATAATTATAGAGTTGGTCTAGTTATGAGATTTCTATTAATTCTTGGGTGCAAACTTTGAATAATTAACTTATGGAGTCCAAAATCCTCTTTCGAGCTCAAATGGACTGCTACAATCATATGACATCTACTTTCGTAGCCTAATATGGTTAAAACGTTATGCTAATTCCTAAAAGGGAACTAGCCTAAACTATCCAAAATCCTCTTTCGAGTTCAAATGGACTATTAAAATTATGCATTTCTACTTTTGTAGCCTAACACAATTTTAATTCATGAAGCTGGTGTTAATTATTTTGTCATTAGAGAACCTAGCCTATTTCTAGGTCTAGAAAGAAATTCTAGATTTAATATGTGAGATCTGACCTAATTTGTTAAACTTTCAATCTGTTTAAATAGATCTAATATCATGCAAATATGGAACCCTAACTTATCCATAGGCATTAAGTTCAACATATTAAATCAGGAACTAAACATATAACATAAATTAAATTATTCAAAGTTGCATTTTTAAATTAATAGATAATTCCCATAACTGGATCCAAATATTTAGCCTAGCATTATTACGAATAAAATAAACACAAATAAAATCCACAAAGGGAATAAAATTCATAGGTAACAAACTTGGGTCTTTAATTGGTAGACATAGAGCTGTTCCACGTCCAAGCTTGGCTAATGGATTTCCTCTTCTTTTGTATTTATAACAATGCTAACTAAACCTACTGACTCTCTCTCATATTTTCTTTGCTAAAGTTTGATTGGTCACTTATCCCTCTCCTTCCTTACAGCAACAAGTGCCAAAGAAGAGTTAAAAATGTCCTACCCTTTTGATTTCATTCATTCTCCTTTATATGGACTTTTCTTCCTTGCTCCTCATTGGTCCACATCATCTCCTTGTCCACTTCATCAACTTGCATCTGCAAAGCTTGTTTCCACCGCCCATGTGAAGAAAATAAATAATAAAATACTCAAATGCATTTGAACCAGGAACATTGCTTCTTCAAAACGTTGCAGTTTTGGTTCAAGTGATCTATCAAAAGATCATTTCGAAGGTTCTTTTATCTGGTCCAGGTTCTTCCACATTGTTGTCTTCTTTTCTTTGGATGACGGGTGAAGTTTTTTATTTGCCCTTGTTTCTCCAAGTCTCCTATGTCAACTTGCACAATTTGAGCCTGCCAAGCTGCTCTTCACCATGCAAAAGTAATATATAATATTCGAGGAGGCTACTCACAAGGTTGGATACAATTCTCCTATCAAAGCTGTAACGTTTCAATCCAAATGATCTGGAAAGATGTTGTTTTGCAGCTCACTTCGTGCTTGGTTCTCAATTATCCATATTGGTCAACTTTTCACCATTTTTTCTTTTTGAATTTTTAAAATGTTGGATAAGGGCATTTTAAAAATTTAGGAACATGACTTGGGCTTCAATATCTACAAGGCTTTAATAGCCCTGTTTGCCTTGGTTTGATGCCAAATGGGTTATATTTGGTCCATTTTTACTCAAAATAGCAAATATTAGTGTAGTCTATGTGATAATCCAATAAAGAGAGAAAATCATGTACAATGGATTTTTATTCCTATTTTAATATTCAAAATGAAGCTAAATTTAATTAAAATAAATGGTAAAATACATGCATATTTTATTGTTCTCAAGTACCTCTGCATAACCCCTGCCACTACACTAAGATCCCATCATCCTCCTCTAAAATGGGCTCTCATCTGTAAGGAATTATAGAGTTTTCATACTCAGAACATGGTATTCAGGCCAACTACTTAGGTTGTCAGACCAACTAATAGGGTATTTAGACAAACTATAAGGTTTCCAGACCAAGTTCAGACAAGCTATGGAACTTTCAAACTCAGATAAGGTTATTCAAACCAATTATAAAATATTCAGATCGTTAATTGGGTTCAGAAACCAACTACCAAGGTTTTCAAACCAACTATCAGAGTTATCAAACCCATAAATAGGGTTTTCAGACCCATCAGACTACTCTCAGGACCATTCACAGGGTCATAGGAGGTTGAAGCCCCAATTTGAGCCAAAATAGGTCGTAAGGGCAAAATAGTAATTTTCCAATAACTAGGGATTACATGGTAAAATACAATCAGACTCCTATAAGGACTGCCTACAGGATTTAAGGAGGTTACATCTTCAATTAGAGATAAAATCAAACCCAAAATCTAAGTAGAAAAAATTTTAGGGTAAAGATGCAATAAAGAGTAAGTACAAGGGCTAATCAAAGAAAGTATTGTGCTTTGCCCGACGATTGAGAAATGAGATTCTTGGTCCTTCAAGATGAAATCAGCATTGTCGGAAGTTGTCAAAGGAGCGCGCCTTGGTTGTTGGGCCATCTCTTAAAGAAAGTAAAAGATCTTCAAAGAAAATTCTAAGAAAGGGGAGAAGAGAGCAAATGAGGAGGTGTAACAAACGAGGTCACCCCTTCCCCTATTTATAGAAAATAGGGAGGATGAGCCTTGCTCCTGCTCGGAAGAATAAACTTTTTGAGACTCATCCGATCTCTAATCAACAAAAAGTCACAATCAAAACATCGATAACAAAATTCTAGATTCAGCTATATATTCTGATATGATAGAAAACATAGAAAAGCCCTAAAAAACCAAACAGACCAGATTGGCTTTAGAAAAATTTTCTCAAAATCAAGCAAGATTCACACATGATGTTATAGACATTGCCACAGACCTCCAGGTATGGTTTTCAGACCACATTCACTTTTTCAAGTGCTGAAATTGGGGTCTAATGGAATGAGCCTTGATTAGCTTCGATTTCTTAGAGGGGGCAAACTGTTGACAATGAATCAACTCAATCGGACATCATTTGGACCTTGATCAGGCTATAGGAAATTCTACTACGGTTTCAATGGCATAAGAATCAACTTAATCAAACGTCATTTGGACCTCAAACGAACTCTCGAAAGCATGAAAACCTAAAGACTAAAGGGGAGGGGCATCCTGGTAATTAGCCAGGATCGACGCCCGGCCAGCCTTGCGATGACCCTGATCAGGCTTTCATTGGGACCCTCTTCTGGCACCGAAAAATTGATCTCTAGTGCCAATTTCAAGGTGGTTGGCATCGACCAGGCCTACTTTGCCACTCACTTTTCCTATAAAAGGCACACTCCCCCTTTCATTTCATCACCTCTTGTTGCTTGATCGAGCACTTCTTAAGTATCAATGAATCTCATACTCTCTTTTGTGATATACTCTCTTTTGCAATTCTACGACCCTAAGGTCTGACTTTGCTCATCTTCCATAGTGGATTTTAAAGCCCGACTTGGCTCTCAAAAGTCGATCCTTTCGACTTTCAATCACACTTTGACCTTCCTTAGGTTAAAACTACTAGTTAGGTAATTCATTATGAATCAAATCTAACAATTGATTACAATTCATTATTTAACAATATTATAAGACTATATTACGGGTCCTTGTGCCCTACCTTAACTTATATTTAGAGTAAGACTCGACCTCCTTAGTTGACAACTCATCGTTGAGCTCTGATTAAGCCACGTCACAAGCGTAATGGACTATTTTTCAGTGTTGATAGTAGTGATTTACCGGTCTGTGAAAAGTACTATCGGTCCGAGATATGGTATTATTCCAGGCCCAAAAAATTACTACATGTGTATAATATTTTATTTAATATTTTTGGAGCATGTTTGCATGATTTAGGTGGGTAAAAAATGTTTCATGAATATTTTTGGAGAATTGTAGCAACTAATGAATATTATTTTCTAGTGTAGTATATTAAGTTATAATTGAGGAATTATTTTCGTTGAGTTAATTTAATTAATTGGTGGAGTTAAGTAATATTTGGAAGAGAATTAATTTATGAATATTTAGAGACTTTGGATTAAAATACCTTGACTTGATCTAAGCCATACACTTGTCAAATTTTGGTGAATTAGCAACATTAGCTTGTTGACTTGGTCAACAAAGCTTATCTACATACCACTTCTTCTTCTTCCTCTCCATTCTCCAACGCCAACTCCTCTCCCTCTCCACCATTTTTCTTTATTCTCCCTCTACTATCAAAACTAACACAAATTAACCAAATCAAACCATAGAAAGGTGATAAAACTTGAAGAATTAACTTAGAGAAGTGGGAATTGGTGATAAAATTCAAGTACTTTGGAGAATTACTACAAATCAAGTAAGTTGTGAATTTTTGTTTAGTGAATTAATAAGTGAAATTCATAGCTTACATATGTTAGATTATGCACTAAATCATTTTTCACCTCCTTCTTTGATTATTTCCATGATTAGGGTATGTAAGTTTTGATAATTGAAAGAGGTGGGTGAGCCCTTCTCTAAAGTAAAAGGGAATGAGAAGGAAATAGATTGATTAAGCTTAACCAAGCTTAATTTGAAGGTTAGTGCAATAATATTATCTTTCCCTTTCATTTCTTTAAGTTTTTAATTTTTAGGTTTTTGAATGAATTTTGAGAATTTTGTATGTTTTGGTTAAATTGGTGAATTTTGATGTTAGATGTGTTCTTAGGTGGGATTAGAAGTCATTTTTTTCACTCTTTTATAATTTTCATTTGTTTCTGACTTCCACATGAAAGTTGTAGCTCTATTTCTCAGCTTTCCAAAACATCCTCTTATGTTCAATTCCAATACTTTTAGCTCAACTTATAATTTAAATACCAAAACTGGTTCTGTTATGGTGTCTCACTTGTATATCCGAATTGATTGTCCATTTTGGCCACTAAAATGTCAAGATAATGTCTTATGTTTTGCATAAAAGTTGTATTTCTACTTCGTAGCTTTCTAAATAATCCTCTTGTGTCTAATTTGAATACCTATAGCTCAACTTATGATTTTGATACCAAAATTGGTTGTGCTAAGTTGTGTTTTGATTGCTGGTCTGTGTTCTTTGGTTTCTTTTACCCTCTTAGAAAATGATCTAGACTATGGTCCCTCATGAGATTTGTAGCATTTTATCTTATCTTTCTAATGAATTAAGTTTCACTCAATTTGAAGTCCTATAACTTTAGTTATACCCTGAGAACACAGCAAAGGTCAGGTTTATGAAAATGCTGGAAATTTTTTGATTTAAGTACTTTTATACTATATTAAGTATATTTATTTTGAATATGTCCATTTGAATTTATTTTATTAAGTATAAAAAGGGGAGGATGTGGTAATTTTCATTAGTTGTAAATTAAGTGATTTTGAAATAATAAGTGTTAATTATAGAATATTTTTGAATAAGGAATGGTGAATGAGAAATAAGATTATTGTGGGAGAATGCATTTATTTTAGGCTCTACTATACATGATTGAAATGTGGTATGATGAGATGTATTGCGATTTGTGAGCATGCTTGAGTTATCAGCCCGTTCTGTTTGGTGGAGCTATGATCATATGCTAGGGTTATCAGCCCTTATAAATAGGCGGACACGCTTATTATTTGTGGTAGTGCTTGCACAGGCCACGGTGGTGCTTTTATATGCCACAATTGTGTGATTGGTGGGTGGTGCTTTCATAGGCCACAGTGGCCCTCCCACAGGCCACGATCGTGTGATTGGTGGGTGGCGCTTTCACAGACTTGGTGGCGCTTTCACAGGCCACGATCGAATCTGCTTACATTCATTCGGTATTGGTATGAGCCTTAATAAAAAAATAGAATTTTATTTTGTTATAAAGAAATCGGAAACATATTGGTATTTGCGATATTTTCTTATTTATATTGAGTTTGGTATAAATTTTTAAGATGTGAATTTCTTTATAGTTTTTCAAAATATTCGGATTTAACTAGCACGTTTTCAGTGCTTAAAATATATTTGATTTGAGATTTATTACTTGGCATTTCTTGGTTATTTTAATTTATAATTATTAGCACCACTGAGTCTTCCACTCAGCGCGTTGATTTTCATCACGCGCAGGTTGTGAGCTGTGGGTGCTACTCGAAGACTGGAGAGGTAGCATCAGAGTAGAAATATTGATTTTGGGTAGGATATGTATACTTTCGTGTATTATGGCAAGTATAATTCTATTGTATATAATGTTGAGGTTGTAAAAATTGAAATTATAATTAAGGAGATTGGTGGATGTTTTAAGTCTTATTACTTAATTTATTTATGGTGTATGAATTCTAAGAAGTAGTTCTAAAAGTGAATGGCATAATACGTTAGAACTTAAGTGAATTAATATGACTATTTAGAAGTGCTGCGTGATCCTTCCTAATTATTTGGAGTTGAGATTTGGAGATTAATATTGGAAGTATATTTGTTTTTCCTGTGTGGAAAGTAGATTTTTCAAAGGGAGATCTTGTGAAATTTTATTTTCGAAATTTTATTTTCCTTAGAATTCTCCCTAAAACCTTTATTGAATATTTTAAATTACTTGCTTCACTAAGAAAATATAATCACTTCTAATATACATTTTGGAGTTAACGAGTAGAATAGGACGGTGCTTCGGCATCGAATGTGGCATCCGTCGTCTGATTCTCTGGAATTAAGCGATGGGTGTTACACATGATGGTATAATCGCTCAAACTTAGACTTTATTAATTAAGCTCGTTCCGTCCGGCACCTTATCAACTGTTAAGCCTGGTTTGTCAGGCAAACTAAGCACGGTCTATCCAGCAGAACCTCAAAACCAGTTTTCAAAACTAAGCCCGAAATCAGTTGGCATACTAGTAAGCCCTCTTGCGTGCAAGCTCATTTAAAGTACTTATTTTATTTTGTTTATAAATGTATTATTATTGTAATACTTATTTCAAAAATTGTTATATTGATTAATATATTTAAATTGTAATATAACTTTTTGTAATTATAATATGGTGAGAGATAAATACAAGATAGAACATGAATCTCAAAGAAATATTTCATCTTAAATCATTGTCGACTATTATCTTAAGAATTATGAAATGTTTTTATCTCTATGATTTTAGTAAAATAGAAAGTAAATCTCCCCGTTTTAATTATCTTTTATATAGAGAAAATTAATTCTAAATCTACATAGTTTAATAAAATATTTTAACCCTATCCCCACCTATTAATTAACATATACTATATAACTCATATATATTTTCTTAGGTTGAAAAGTATGATTCCAAGTTATAATGGATTTGGTGGCTACATATATTGATACATTCTAATATGAATGTTATTATCTTATGATGATTTTATAATATTGTTATTATTATTAATTATTAAGATATCAATTATATGAACTGGATTATTAAATGATAAGGGTGAAGTATATCCAAAATCCATAAAATGTTAAGGGTGATTTTTAATTATATGTGATATTAATGTATTATTTTTTAAATTTAATTATATCTTTTTAGCATGTATATATAACAATATAGTGATTATTCTTGTTGAATTTAAAAATTTACATCTTAAATAATATCATAATATGTTTGATTTGTATTTGGTTAAGAAATTTGTGTTAGCCAGAACAATTTTACCATGTTATAATATTAGAATTAATTTGTTTTTAGATGATAATTATCATTGTAACAGATTTATCTTTATCACTTTGTTAGATTAGAGATAAAGTTAAATAGATTTATCTTTATCACTTTGTTAGAGTTAGAGATAAGGTTAAATAGATTTTATCTTTATCACTTTGTTAGATTAGAAAGTATATAAATACCTCTGTACCTATACATATGAAAGTGTGAAAAATAAGAATATTTTCCTCTATAATTTCTCTCTAAGTTTTCTACAAAAATAAAGACAACTTTGAAAATAAAATTGTTTGACTCGTTGGATGATTTGATTTGATTATTAAATTTGTTGGAGATTTGGCTGGATTTTTTGTTGGGGCTCTGGTTCATCTTCTCTTGCTCTTTTTATAGGCTCCACAAGTGGTTATCAAAAGAGGCCATTGATACACATTCCCGTTAGCTCATTTGGTCTCCCACCATCTCATACATCAATAAATGCTTGAGAAATTCTCTTGAAGAGTGCTCTTTTGTTTCAACTGAAGCACACATTTCTATTTTCTCTTTTTTTTAATTAATTAATTAAAAAACTAATTAATCAATTAATTACATAAAATAATACTAATTAGGCCCTAGTTAAATAAAATTCAAGCCCAATCCAATATACTAAGCCCAATTTAAAAATAACTGAATACATAAATTGGTCCATATACTTTCGCTAAAAAATTTTTTGGCGATCTCAACTTTTAAAATGATCTTTCGGCCTCCTAGACTAGTTGTTTTGTAATTTATACATGTTTGACCACGTAAGAAATTGGAGCGTGATATATAATCACTAAATTAGCGAGTTAGGATTTCATGATTTGGCAGCCACATCATCGGCCAAATGCATAAATTGTCCCTCGTATTTACACAAAAAAATATTTTAGCCACTTCAACTTTCAAAATGATCTTTTGGCCTCATATACTTTTTTTTTTTAATTTATGCACGGGCCAAACAATGATTTTTTTTTCATGTAATTGTCTTATGTGACAGATTTGTATGTCACATCATCTGTGAAATAATAGATGAATACATCTATTATCTCTTGTACTTGCTCAAAATAATTTTTTTGTCACCTTAACTTTCAAAATGACCTTTTGGCCCCTTAAATTTATTATCTTTTGTAATTTATGCACTACTCAAGTAATGGTCTTTTTCCACATCAGTGCTCGTATTTTACACTCAGACAATCTATTTTTAGCCAAGTGTGCATACAAAATGAAAAAAAAATGAATCTAAAGGATCAAAATGTCATTCTAAAAGTTGAGGTAGTCAAAATACTTTTTGTGCAAGTACATCGAATAATAGATATATTCAACCATTTAAAAATCTCAAAAATGGGTCCAACAATATGATTTTTATGGTAGAGAATGATTGAGCCTCATCCACTATATGATATTTGAACTGTGGATTGTTAATGTTATATCTTGATAGCCTTGATAATGATGTGATAAATGTTGCATGGTGTATGATATTAGAAAATTATATTTGATCCACAAATAATAATGGGCTTAGAGGATCTATAATTGTTATATGATAATAATTGTATATGGATCTAAGGCCCAATATGAATATTCATTTTAACTCGTCATAAATAGAGGCTTGCTATGGGCTTTAGAAACCTTCAGCTCATCCAAGTTATGGTACCGGTTCGCTCAAAGTGATAGATCGTGACAATTAATTTTTTTTTATCAATTCTAAAATAAATAAAATTATTGATTAAATAGTTTAATTAATAAAATAATTTCAATTCTAAAAATACCTTACAATTTAACAAAGAACTAAAATTAAAATTAAAAAACCCAAATTATTTTCCAACCATTTTTTCTCTTCGAAAGAAAAAAAATCATTATATTGAAACACAACACTAGAGGCTAATTAGTAATACACCTAAAATTTTGGTCCTATATGTGTAAATGTTCAAATTTATCCTTGACGACTGAATATTGTTGATCAAAAGTCTAACTACTAATACCCCCCATTTACATTTATTCTGTCTTTATTTTTATTTTTATTTTTTTGAATTTTTAAATATTTTCATTATTTTAAAAGCCTGATAAAATTAAAAAAATATATTAATTCAAAATTATGATTTAATTAGATTTGAATGAGATAAAGGGAATTAATTGAAATTAGTTTTGAAACAAGTTAAATAGCTAATGAAAATTTGATGGTTCGGATTGAAAAAAAAAAAGTCACTACTCTTTGACTTTTGAGTTTGCAAACTTCTGTCCTAGACTGATCCAGAGATTTCCTTCGTATTGACTTGACTTCGTTTGATAAAAAGAACAAAACAAAAATTCTATCAAAATCCAATTAAAACAAGAAACTTCAGGAACTCTCTATACCCATTTCCATCTACTATAAATACTGCAACCCAAAGGCAAATTAACCAAACAAATCCTAATTTACCACTGGAAATTTCTTATTTTAGCAAGCCACCGATCGATAATGTCCCTTCTTCACTCTTTTTTGAATAAAACAAACTTATTTGATCCATTTCAAGGGCTGTTTAATCCAATTTCGGAGACCCAAATGGACTGGAAGGAAACTAAGGATGCCCATATATTCGAAATAGACCTTCCAGGCATTACAAAGGAGGATGTGAAGCTTGAAGTTGAAGAAGGCTCAGTGCTTCGAGTTAGTGCAGAGAGAAAACAGGAAGCCGAAGAGAAAGGTGAAAAGTGGCACTGCAAGGAGAGAGTGGAGGGTGCTGGGTTTTACAGGCAGTTTCGATTGCCTGAAAATGTTAAAGTTGATGAAATTAAGGCATCAATGCGTGATGGGGTACTTGTAATCACAGTGCCTAAAGATGAACACAAGAAGATGAAGAAGCATAAACAAAAGACTGTGGAAATTTCTGGGGACGATGAGCCCCATACTTCCAAAGGAATTGGTCGTTTTGTTTGTTGCAAAGCTTAAAGTGAAATTATGTAAACACCTTAAAATTGTAGGGATGCCCTACTCAAGGTTGTTTTCGCTCATATTGGTAGATAGCATTTGATTTGTAAAACTTGTGGTTGGTGTGGGAGTTTGGTTTCTGTGATTTGTTTGGCTTGTACATTATATTTCGTGGGGTTGAATATATTACGAGTCCTATTTATTAGTGTAAACTTCAGAACTTTCAGATATTTGTTACCTTTGTATAAACCAATTACAACTTTACAACTTGCTTCATATTGGATCAATTCTAACGAAGGTTCTGCAGTGAATGTACATTCTTTTTTTCTTTTTTTACATATTTCTTTTCAATTTTGTGGAAATACACCAGGTCTTGTGGAGGTTGTGTAAGAAAGGATTAACAGTAATTTAGGCTATATATTGAATTAATATTCATTATATAAAAAAATATATATGTATTGTTTATTACATTAAGCGCATGTGATGCTAATTATATTCAATCATTTTAATCATTATTTTATCATTTAAGACTATTTAATATTATCGTTTCACCAATATCATCACTTTAAATACTCTATCACCACTACTGTTGGACCACCATTCCACCACATCAACCACTACCATTATCTCCTCAACCACTTTTATCACTGCCATCGCTCCACCATCGTCGCTATTCCATCACCATTGCTCTGCTGCTATTATCACCAGCTCAACCTAGCACTACCACTGCCACTTTTCCACCACCATTGTCTCAACCACTCAACCACCAACATTATCGCCTCAACCATCAGCATCACAACAATTACTTCACCATCACCACATAATAAAAATTATATTTTAGTATTTAATATGCAACACTAAATAAAGATTATATTTTATTATTTTACTTAATTATAGAATAAAAACTTATTGAAAAGATCAAAATACATTTATATGGTAATTCAATTTATACAAGAAAAATATATGAAAAATTAATTTTGAATAACTATAACTTTTATTTTGTTATATTATATTTTTTTTTAGCTTACCTTTTTTTAATTTTTTTAGTTCAAATAAATAAATAAATTTAAATGGTGTTTAATAATTTAAAAATAGTGAATAGCTTTTGGTTCAAATATTTCTTTTAATTTATATTAATAATGATGCGGTGGTAGTGGTGGAGTTGTGTTTAAGGTCTCCAACCTATAAATATGGTGCTCTCTCTCTCATTGTCAAGCACCTCTTATTGTTTGATCAAGCGCTTCTAAAGCTTCATAGACTCTCATTCTTCCTTGTGCGATCGTTTCTATGGTAATATAGTTTGATTTTGCTCCTTTTTCTTAAATGAGTAAAAATTTGACTTAATTCTCAAAAGTTGATCTTTTTTACTTTTACATACACTTTGTCCCCCTTGGTCCAAAGCTGATTACCATAATATATAAGACTAAAATGGGGTCCCCATATCCTACCTTTTCTAATTTAGAGAAAGATTCGTCCTCTTTGGTTGTTGTATACCGTGACGATCTAATTCGGCCGCGTGACACAACCTAGGTATAAAAACCTAAATTCTAAAAAAATTTTCAATTAAGCCTTGTCTATTCAGCACTTTATAAACTACTAGGTCCGTCCAGGTTCAAAATGCTTTAAGCCTGATTCATCCTGTATACTGCCCAAAATCAATTTTCAATCAAAGCTCAGTCCATCTGGCACCTTATAAGCTTATTCTAAGAATGACACCCAAATCCTACAATCCTAATCAGTGTTACAAGTTCGTGTGCCTTGATCTTCATATCAATAAGGTACGAAGACATATTTAGGGTTTTAGCCTAGGTAGCGAGGACCCCTGACTGAACAAACCGATCGAGATCTAGGGGAATATGTTGTATAACTTAGAATTCTTGATAAACGAGGCTAGAGTCAGGCTCTCCTTCGAATTACACCTTTTTACTTTAATATTGTGCTTTTAATGTTTTGACTATAATTAAAATGCATTATAAGTATGCTCAAGCCTCAATAATTTGATATTCATGCAAAATCAATATTTTGATTATATGATTAATTTCAAACCAGTGATTCATACAAGAGATGATGAAAACCTAGTCCTCGAGCATTTTTTTACGTATTTCTTTTCACTTTTATGGAAATACACCAAGTCTTGTGAAGGTCGTGTAAGAGAGGATTAATATTGATGGTCAAATTTGGCATGTAATACTAATTACATCGAGTCATTCCAATTAAAATTTTACTATTTAAGACTATTTAACACTATCGTTTCACCATCACCACCACCTTAAGTACTCTATCACCACCACTGTTGGACTACCACTCCACCAAATCACCCACCACTACAATCTTCTCAACCACTCTATCACTGCCATCGGTCCACCACCATCGCCGCTCCATCACCACTGCTCTACCACCATTACCACCAGCTCAACCTAGCAACACCATTACCACATCTCCACCACCACCGTCTCAACCACTCAACCATCAACATTACCACCTCAACCACCACCATCACAACGATTACTTCACCACCACCACCACATAATAAAAATTGTATTTTAGTATTCAGTGTGCAACACTAAATCAAAATTATATTTTATTATTTTATTTAATTATAGGAATGAAAAAAATAGAATGAAACTTATTGAAAAGATCAAAATATGTTTTACATGGTAATTTAATTTATACAAGAAAAATGTATGAAAAATTAATTTCTAATAACTTTAATTTTTATTTTGTTATATTATATTTTTTCAACTTTCATTTTTTTAATTTTTTTAGTTCAAATAAATAAATAAATCTAAATGACCTTTAATAAATTAAAAAATAGTGAATAGCTTTTGGTTCAAATATATATTTTTTAATTTGTATTAATAATGATGCGATGGTAGTGGTGGAGTGGTTTTTTAGGTCTCCAGCCTATAAATATGGCGCTCTCCCTCATTTGCAAGCACCTCTTATTGCTTGATCAAGTGCTTCTAAAGCTTCATCGACTCTCATTCTCGCTTGTGCAAACGTTTTTAAGGCAATGTAGTCCAATTTTACTCTTTTTTCTTAATTGAGCAAAAATTCGATTTGGTTCTCAAAAGTTCATCTTTTTTTAGTTTTACATACACTTTGTCCTCCTTCGTCCAAAGCTAATTACCATAATATATAAGAGTAAAATGGGGCTCCCATATTCTACCTTTATTAATTTTTAGAAAGACTCGACCTCCTTGGTTGTTGTACACCATGGAGCTCTAATCTAGCCGCGTGACACAACCTAGGGTATAAAAACCTAAATTCTCAAAATTTTATCAATTAAGCCTAGTCTATTCAACACTTTATAAACTACTAGGTCCGTCCAGTGTTCAAAATGCTTTAACCTTAGTTCATCCAGTATACAACACAAAATCAGTTTTCATTCAAAACCCAGTCCGTCTGGCACCTCATAAGCTCATTTTAAGAATGGCATCCAAAATCCTACCATCCTAATCAATGTTAGAAGTTTATGTGCTTTGATGTTCATATAAATGAGGTAAGAAGACATATCTAGGGTTTCAGCCTAGGTAGTAGGCCCCCCGACCAAACAGACCGACCGTGATTTAGAGAAATATGTTGTATAATCTAGAATTCTTGATAAACAAGGCTAGAGTAAGGCTTCCCTCCGAATTACACTTTGTTACTTCAATATTGTGCTTTTAATGTTTTGACTATAATTAAAATGCATTTATGTATGCTCATGTGTCAATAATTTGACATTCATGCAAAATCAATATTTTAATTATGCAATTAATTCTAAACCATTGATTCATGTGAGAGATGGTGAAAACCTAATTCTCCAACCCAATGATTTGAGGCTAGTGCTTTTATCTTAGAAGGTAAAACTAAATGGAGTCAAACACGAGGTTTTTTACCTTATATTTTGTTTGAAGATAAAAAAAAAAAGGTTGCGACTCTAAACACATCACACACATGTCAAAGTGCTCTAAAGAGCTAATTCAACTATTTAAGCATCAACCAAGCCATAACCAAATAAAAGGAACTACAAGGAGTTCTTATTATTCATGAAAAATTGAATAATGGTCCCATCTTTTTAGACTCTGTCCTTCAGATCTTTCCCACGGCGCTCGACAGGGGCCCTATTTTTTTCAGGCTTGGCGATGGTCACCCTATTTGTGTCTAGCTTGGCACTTGTCATCCTATTTATTGGATTGCCGCTGGTCGTCCTATTTATAAGATTGGCACTAGTAGTTGTGTTTGTATTTATGGGTTGGCGCTAGTCGCCCTATTTTGAGTGTGGTGGCACTGGTTGCCCTGATTCTGAGTCTGGTGGCACTGATTGCCCTGGTTCTGATCCTGGTGACAATGACTGCCCTAACTCTATGTTTGGTGACCCTAATTACCCTGGTCTTTAATGAATTTGACACTGATCACCCTATTTATAGCTGTGCATTGGCACTGGTCGCCCTGTGTTTGTCTAGTTTGGCGTTGGTTGCCCTCTTTTTATTAAGTTAGCACTGATCATTTTGTTCTTGTGTTTTGATCTAAAAAATCATGATGCATGGCATGCCAATTTTGATATCCTGACTCAATTTTTAAAGGAGTTTTTGTGAGAGAATTAGGCCCGATATGCCAATGTTCATTCTTGCTTTGGCTTTCTTCTCTTTCTCTCTTTTCCTTTCTTCTCTCTCTTTTTTCTTAATGGACACGTCAGTGCCGTATAGCCTGAAATTGGCGCCATTGTCCTCCTAAATTGTGCCATTTTGTTTAGGCTACAATGGTGTCATTTTAGGGCTTATTAGTGCCGATCATGGCTCGATAGGCACCGTTGCATTTAGGAGGGAAGCTAAAGGCTTATAAATACTTCATTTATGGTTTTAAAATGTTGTTGGTTAGCGCCTTGGGGCCCAATTTTCCAAAATTTTCATATACTCTGCCCAAAAATGGAGCCATTCCTCAATTATGGCATGCAAAGGTGAACCAAGAGGCTAACAAAGGTTGAAAAATTAATTTAAGCCGGTACGGTATAGCTTTAATGATGCTAAGAGTCTTACCGATATACCCAGCTTTTTTGGATGCATGTCTATACCTGTGGGATCCACAAACTCATGTTTTTCGGTTTGGTACGTATTTTGATGAGATCTGTCTGACATACGAGGAGTTTGTGGCTTTATTAGGCAGTAGTTCTGAGAGGGCTCCGGTGGTTACACCATATGGGATCAAGTTTTTTAAGAGCTTCACGAGGACGCTAGGTCTCTCTATGGTAGAGGCTAGAAAGCTGTTAGTAGGAGATTGGGTAGATTTGTCTGGGCTAGTGGAGTGATATTTGGATCCACTCAGTTTTGTTGACTTGAAGCACCAAAGGTTCAGGATTGGGGCTTTGGTTTTCTGCTTGTGTGCATTGGTATACGGACTAGTTTAATAGGCTGGGGGGATTTGAGTGTGGCAGACCTAGTCCTTTAGATGAAGCTAGGTGCCAGGATTGCCAGTATGGCTTTAGTAGAGACTATTCTGAGCCTTGACTGAGCTTACGAGGTAGAGGGAATCTGGTCAGTTAGTTTGATCCTGCTTCAAGTAAGCATTCTTCAATTAATTTTTGTTATGCTTTAGATAGGGTGCTTTCTAAGAAAAGGCATAGGCTTTGGTTGCACATGGATGCCTGCTTGAGGGTCTGAGCTGTGAGGGCAAGGTTTGGTCTAGCACACTTTAAAAAAGGCTTTGCATTCTTTCAATTATTGTACAGCTAGATCTATTTAGGTGTGGGATATTGCATGTAAATGCCTATTTCTTTCCATGTCATAGTGCAATATCTAATCTTATAGGTCTGGTTGAGGCACCATCTGAGGGTAGTGGAGCAACCACGATGTTGCCTATATGAGCCATCGTAGTACCGATCTAGACGAGTCATGGTGAGACTCGGATCAGATGATGAGTGGTTGCGATGGTTGTTAGCATTGAGGCTAGATTAGTTTTTATGGAGGTGTGACTGGTATGAGATTATCTAGTTTCTGGTTTGGTCAGCTGGATACCAGATGGCTTATCTGCTTGGCATGGATAGTGTCACTTTTTATCCTAGTTCTAAGCAAATGAGAGAGATGGGGCATGTTTTGAGGTTGCCGCTGCTAGAGCTTTTTTTCAAGATATACTAATTTCTCCTCGGATTACTATGGCTATACTGGGTAGCTGGTCTAGGGGGGCTAATGTGATTGAGGCTGGAGTTTCTGGGGGCAGGATTGGTGCTTATGAGACTTGGTGGTTTGCTAAGCATGGTGATTAGGAAAGAGGGCATAGAGGGACTCTGACTCAAGAGACGGATGCTAGACTTCGGATAGTGACTGAGACAACCTTAGACTCTACCAGACGGGTTGACCCAGAGGAATTTCATGACTCTAGGGGGATGCCTTCGAGGCAGCATAGACAGTTCGACTAGTCCTTCGGTGCATGTCGACCTTACGTTGAAAGGGTAGGATTTTTGTTTGTTATTTTTTTTTTTTGGGGGGTTTTCACTCAACGCATATTTTTATAAGGACTTTGAGATAGGATACTGACCTATGATGTTGTGAATACTCAAATTTTGAGGCTCAAAAGGCCAGTTTTCCCGGACTGCAAACAGTCCGGCCGGAAAATTCTCCGGAACGAAAAAACTAGAAGGTCTGTCGGCCGCGGCTACTAGGCAAAAAAAAAAAAAAAAAAAAAAAAGGGAGGGAAAACAAACAAACAAAAAGTGCTTTCACAGGTCTCCTTAGGAGTATATCAATCATTTTTTTTTTTTTAAAGAAAAATGTGAGTCTCTAAATCGAGTCTCCAATGAGTCTCTGAAATCAAGTCTCCATCACCAGTGGTCATTCCACAACGAGTCCCACAAATCGAGTCATTCTCAAAAGTTCGTCTTGAAAGCGTCACTCTTTGAGTCATTCCTCGAAAAAAAAGAGAGAGAGAGAGGAAAATGTCAATTCAATCCCCGGGGTTTCCCAAAACAACCCTAAAAAATGTCAAACATAATCGTTAAGAGGTAATTCTTTAATACCTCGTCTCCACTCGGACCATCGTTTCTTCGATCCTTTCAGACGAGCGATGTCATCCACATTGTTCGTCTCCTCGAGTCATATAAGTGGCTTTGTTCTCTGTGATTCCTCAATCGATTAGACAGGTACAGCAACACCAATGTTTTGAAGTGTTCCACGGTCAGCACCGTTCTGGGGGGGCAAGAAGTGATAAGATCCTTCACCGTTCTCCCATCACAGAAGTAATCACGGAATTTCTAGTCTTTCATTAAGAAGAAATTCCATTTCAGCTAATAAGGGCATCAATTCCCTCAAGCAAGGGGGCAAAATCCTCCAAATCGGATTCAGGGGCAAGTGT
>CANUEP010020236.1:0-100507 GCA_947857235.1 Jatropha podagrica
CTGTCTATATCCCTTTTTATTTTTTTTTTTTTTTTTTTTTTTTTTTTTTTTTTTTTTTTTCTTTTTTGTGAAGGTGATGGTAAAGAGATACAATCAGCTTTGGCAGAGTGGACTGGACAACGCACTGTGCCTAACGTTTTCATTGGGGGCAACCACATTGGTGGCTGTGATGGTATGGCTTTAATTTGCCCTTTTGCCGTGTTCGGTAACAGTTTTAAGCTATTTTCGGTACCAGTTTTAAGCTATTTTTGGTAATATAACTTTTATACTGCTCTTCAGATATTAGCTTTTTATGAAAAATAAATTCCTGAACCATTTCTTTGAACTTTTTAGAAAAAGCTATTCAAATACCGCAAAGCTATTCAAATAATCGCTGGCTATTCAAAGGCCACACACACCGCACGCCATTAAAACAACAATTAATTTTGCTGAGCCGAACAAACCCTTTGTTTGAAATTATTAGTTTCATCTCCAGATTTTGCTACTGGAGTTCCCCTATTGTTGGCTTATTAAATGCGTTTTGATATATACATATTTATATATACTGTCATTGCAGCAACAACAGGCTTGCACAGTGAAGGGAAGCTGGTTCCTCTGCTTACTGAAGCTGGAGCTGTTGCCGCTGCCGCTGCCAAGGCTTAAGCTATAAAGGAGTTGAACTACCTTGTTAAAAAAAATAACTATGTTTGTCTTTAGTTTATGTTGGTAAACCTTTAAACGATCAGATTGAATATTGTATGTGTTCTGATCTGATGGTATGCAGTGTTATTTCTCAATATTGCAAGTCTAAATATATGGGTGTTCAAATAGCCTAGTGTTGAAAGAGTATTGACATTAAATTCTATGATTTTCCACACATTATCTACAGATTTTTGTACTCAATGTGTTAATTCTTAGTTATTATTTTTCTAATGAATGTTGTGCATGATAAAAAAAATTATACGAATAAAATTATTCTTTAATCATAATAATTACTATTTTTTAATTTGTGAAAATAGAAAATGAATTATCTTTTAGAACGGAGATGAAATTACATTTTTATTCTCAAATAGATGGGTTAGGCAAATCAACTCGTGACACAATTTGTTCAAATTTGTCATACAATCCCTCCTAAACCATGTATTTTTAAATGATGGTAAAATATAAACAATGTAATTTTTAAGTGGCGGTAAAATGTTACATTTGTGGGCAAATTCATGTATTCGGGAATCTTGAATTATCTAATTTTAGTACGAGACTCACCTTGTTTTGTACATACATTTTACCTCTAGTGTCTAATTTCCCCAGACGAATCCACTCCCTTGCTCCGCCGATTGCTTCTTCAGTTTCTTGTCAGTATCGTGTATAGTGTTTCTTCATGCAATCCCGTCTGGGAACACCTTGCTGTGCTTTTGGTGTGTCAATTCCCTAGAAAGTAATTAAGCAATGCAGGAATTCTACCCTTTTGCATCATATTCTGTCTCAAAAGTATTAGTACATTTTTCATCTTAGACATCGATGAGACTCGGGAAACCATTTCGACAAAATGCTGTGTTTCATTTTGATGATCAGTACAAAGAAGCCATAGCATGGTAAATGCATCAATCCTATCATCAAGTACCTGTATAACACCATATCAAATAAAGAGATCAAAATGTATATATGATGTAAAAACAGAACAAGTTTGTCATAACAAATAACATTGAAGCATAATCATGCCAAGCACAGAACTTAATTTCAAATTGTCTCCAGGATTATGCAAATTCATTTTGTAAAGCATAAATTTGATTTTATTTCTTATATGAAAAGGGTAATGAGAGTTTGAAGGTAGAGACCACAAGGGAGCAAATGGTGATGACAAGTCAAGGAATGGATATGGCCACCTGAAATGACAGACAATAGTGCCACTATTTGTTAGAGAGACAAAGATAGCGAAGAGGAAAGATAAAAGGGAAAAGAAAATTACCAAATTGATACACAAGCATGAAAAATCCACTGGAAAAGGACAAAAGTACCCGTCCATAGAATGAAGTAAGACATCCGAAACCAAGGAAATGGCTGAATGGAGTAAAGAAAAGTAATTTAATGAGAATTGGAAAAGAATTCATGAAGAAGAAAAAAGAAGAAATAAAGGCTATTAAGTTTACCAGGCAATTCAAAGCCGCATCACCAAGTAGTACAATAACATTGAGTGAGTGCATATTTACTGTCATCTGATGCGATTAAGACACCAAAAGAAAAGAAAAACAAGAAGGATCAAAATAGATAAACCAAGATGTGAGGAAATAGAAGCATCACAACCAGTAATTCATTGCATATTGTAGCCACTATGTCCAATTTGCTGAACTGCTGAATTCAAAAGACAAGGTATAAATACAGAATATAGACAAGCCAGATACAATGGTCTCAGGATTAAACATGGCCAAAGTTAGGCCAAGTCTCGTTTGAGCACAACGAACATATAATATATTTATGTGATATCTCCAACCCCAACGAAGCACATACTGTGGATATTGATGTTTAATTTGGAAGGTTAGAATGATAGAAATGGAAGGTACGCTCAACCCCGGACGACTTCAGCTCTTAACTTTGAGATAATGAACAAAATCACGCAGGAAACAAAATCAGGCTCAACCCCAAATCATTTGAAGAAAAAAAAAAAAATAGAAACTCAAAGAATGGTATATAATTTCACGGGCCGTTATCACACACCATTAGCTTCCTCCCTTGTCAACAATCAGATTCCTAATCCCTAAAGTACTTAGATAATGAAGCAAGACACATATCAAATTGCCCAGTTGAAAGGCTAATTCTGCCTTCACAAATCCTCCAAAACCAAAGCCATAGGAGATAGCACACGGGTCAAGATGCTGGATAAATTTTATAAACAGAGATTATATCTGCATGAATACGTATACAAGCATCCTAGACATATGCCATGCAAGATAATTTTTATGATGTAATCCAATTACATTTCCCAAAAGATACAGTAAGATTCCAGCATGAACCAATGATTCTTTCAATAACTAATAAGCAAGTAGGGAATATTTACATGTGACTGGATCAAGTGCGCCTGCAGTTATATCTAGATGCAGTAACCAGTAAAGCAAATAGGTCAAGGGCTAATTTAAAATGTGGTACTTACAAAATTCAGATTGTAATCTCTGATGGTAAGGAATGGAAAAATAATGGCCCAGTAAACACAATCAGTAAGCATCACCGCCCCAGCGTTCATCTGTTTATGATAGATGAAACAGACGAAAATTGTGAGATAAACAAATAAGAATATAGAAAGAAGAGATATTCTCATAATATACTTCTAATTTTTATCAAAATGTAAAGCAATTCTATTAGACAAATGCTTTCAGAGATAGATTACTTGAAGGCCAAAGCTGTGCCTGATAGCTGTACATGTTAAAAATCTCAGGCAGAGGGCTAGGAAATTTGGAAGCAACAGATGGTTACTTTGCATTCATTAGTGAGAAACTTCCCCTACCAAGTTGTACAAGAACATGGCAACAGAAAAAAAAAAAAAAGAACGAAGAGAAGATATGAATCCTATAAACATGGAAAAAATAGACAGAAGTAGTTGATAATCTGTCCAGCCATTTTAATTTTCAGACTTAATGGTTTGGACCCTATCCGCTATCTCTCCATTGTACCAAAGCTTTTTCAGCTTCGAAGAGAATTTACCTGGAATAGAACTTGAAAGAGATAACTGGAAATGCTTGCTGCTGGAAACCCAGAAATACACTCTTCAGGATTTAAGGATTTTCGCACACTCGGTGTGTTTGTCCTTGCTCTGTATGTCAAAGGAACAAGGTACCCCTGCTCAGGATGGTCTCCAACAACATCATGGATATTAGATACTGCCTTGTCCATATTGTGATACCGGTAACACCCATGGATGGAAAGCAGTAACCCAAACTACAAATTAGGTTGATTTCATAATTAACATGGTTATTGCTACAAGTGCAAAATGACGCCAGAACTATTCTTTTGAACAAATGCAAAAGATTGTTCACAAGCAAACTGCATCAATGATTATGACAGCAACAATAACTGTACTGTAGAATACAAATTGGACGATACATTCAATCAAAATAGAAGGGAGTGTCTAGGGAAGAAAAAACATACCCCAACAAAAATGGTTACGGAAGTAAAAGTCCACCTGTAGAATCCCAAAGCTAAAATTAGATTAAGAAATAAAATAAAAATTTCAAACTCAGCCTGAAATCTGGAAGGACAAAAATTTGGATAGTCAATGAATTAGTTGAAGCTTAGAAATTGTAGGAAACATCATTGTGTATATTGTAAAGAAAATTTTCAATTAATTGATCGACATAAAAAGTTCAAACTCAATTTGTATTCAACAAAGATAAGAGATAGCATACTGGGTATAGTAGTAAAACATGCCAAATCCATTGGTAGAAACTTTGGAAATAAGTGAAGCCAAAAGCACAGAGAAAGCAATAGCTCGATAAGTCAATAACCAAATGGGGTGAATTTGCACAAGACAAGGCCTCCATGCCCTATCTTCATACAATGAATGATCCACCTCTTGCTGCTTTTTTCTTCTGCAAGATCTCAAATAATCCAAATTTTCATATTTCCAAATAATGAATAAAGATACAACTACAGGAGTGAAAACCCAGATTGCACATAGCAAGACTCTCCAGTTTAACCAGTAATTCAAGGTTGTAGAATCAGGGATAACCAATAGCTGCATATCCTGATAAAGAAATGAAAATGTTATATATATCCATTTCTTGATTCCTCATCAATCGAACAAGTTCAGATTCTTCTTTTCGAAATGGTTATTAAATGTCAATCATTAAACAAATAACAGAACCTAATTGACAAAAAGAGAATGAGAAAAGGGCACTCACAGTAGAAATAAAGAAAAGAAAGACCGTTTCCTCCTTTTGCTGCAAGTAATGAATTGAAAGCACTACTAGAAATGTGAAAAAGGGTAGCCTTTCTATTGGTTTGGTGAAAAAAGAAAAAATATGCTGAAAAGGGCAGACTTTATTTGCAAGATACTGATCAGAAAATTCTTGGAAATGAGTTTGCTGCGATTGGGTGATTAAATTTTCATGGTAATGGAGGATAAAATCTATACGGACCAATTAAATTCATTTTCGTCGAGACAAATAATTTTTCTTTTTGTTTATGGAAATGATAGGCGTGGGACAGAGAATTTGGATAGTGGAGTTGCCACTTGGAAGACATGCTTGCGGCGATATGCAGACAACAAGCTCAAAACCGACATCTGATTCCACTGTGACATTAATCATGGGTTAATTACAGATTGATCCCTAAACCTTTTTCTTTTTAATTTAGCTTGTGCCCCACATGTAGACATCGTTAGCTCGGTTTTAAATTGCTACCAAATTAATTAAAATTGAACCGGTCAAAATCGATAATAAATTATAATTTATAATTTTGATTTTAAATCGTAACTAAAATTGTATATTTAAAGTTTGATTCTAATTATATCGATATTTTAATTTAAAATCAACCGGTTCACTTTTGGGTACTCAACCGGTTTATTACAAATTTGAATAACTGTAAATTGATTTGGGAAAATACAGATTATAAAATTATTACCATAAGTGTCTAACTTTTGACCTTATAAATGAGCTTGCGTTGGGGTATTGTCCAATTTGTATATACTATTTCTGTTGGGATGCAAAATAGAAGTTTTCAAAAATTGTAGAGTGTAAAATATAATTTTTTATATTTTTATATATCAAAATATAATTCTTTCTTAAAAGATTTTTATTTTAATTTCATTGGATAGCAGATTATGCTGTACTTGGATCGCACTATTCGATTTAAAGTATCCAATCCGTATATGCAGGTGAATGTCCAATATAATTTATCAAATGCTTCAATCCGCGGATTATGTATGAGGCTAGATTGGATAAGTAGACTGGTGAATCAAAATAAATAATAAATAATAAAAATAATTTTATATGAAATACAATTGTTTAAGATGAACAACCAGTAGATGAGTGTAAGTCTCTATTTCAAGAGATTCCGTTTTCTTCTTGTGTGTATTGTCATACGTATGTGAATGAGGCTGCCCATGTTCTTGCAAAGGTGGCTCATTCGGGTACAGGCTTAGGGGAGTGGCTAGAGCATCTCCTCTTGCCATTGTTACAACTTTGCTTTCTGCGTAATGAAGTTCTCATACTTTCACTAAAAAAAAAAAAGATGAATACCCAGTAAATTTCTAGCCAACAAAATTAAAAACGCCTTATTGAAGGGCCATATATGATGCTGGATTGTCATTTTCTGACGGCCAATCCGTGGAGTTTGGGGTCATGAATGCACATTTAGAGACATCATGGGCATGATTCTTTGTTGTATAAAGAACAACATGACTTGTTTGTTGTATAAATTTCTTCTCTCTGTTCTTCTAACTCTCTTTTTTTCTATCTCTCTCTTCCCACCTAACAAGAAATCCATGGAACCTTAGAATGTATTTTGGCAATTAATTTCTTTATGTTATTTCATTGATATCAAAGTATTTACTCTTAATACTTCTCACAAAATAAAAAAAAAAGAATGTATTTACTCTAATATATAAATAGATAATAGAAAGATAATCCTATCTAGTATCAATTAAGTTATGATGATAGAGATAAAATGTTATGATGTTGATATTCCAGTTGTTGCATTAACAACATATGATATGCAATGCCTGAGGAAGCAAGAAAGAGCATTGATGCTGCAATGAATTTAACTAAACCTTTGCAAGTTGATAAACTTTTGGATGTTATCCAATCAATTGATAAATAACCAGTGAAAAAGATTATAAAAATGGGAATTGCAGTAATCATTGTTCTTTATTTTTGTACATTCAGTTATACAAGGATGAGTCTTTAATGTTTCATTTTTTGCATTGAGCTGAAACTCTGCATTCCTGTGCTTCAAACTTCCTTTTTCAAAAGTTGCAATATTGCAAAAACTCAGTAACACTGATGTGTTTGTATATAGTCTACATAGATGGAAGAAATTAAAGAAACCCAACAAAGCATATAGTCTATATAGATAGAACAGGTTATTACAACTGGTTATTCAATAACTATATAATTAATAGTAGCAGCAACTGAAGGATGCCGTTAAGTCAATAGTGATCTTCATGATCCAACAACACTAACATAAATCAATTTGCTTATAAAATCCGCCCATTTCATTTCTTCAGCCGACAATGGCTCTTCATTGGCGCCTATATATTTTGTCTCCTTCACACCTATATATTTGGTAGGTACGAGAAAAGGCATATCATCTAGAGCAATTCGCTCGATTTCACATTTCAATTGCTTCAAATTTTTCATTTCACTTCTATCTATATTACTAATACAAAATTTGCCCTCCGACAGCGTATAATAAACTGGAATACGCTCATTTGAAACACTTGCTCCTTTCCCCTTATTTGCAGAAGCACCATCCTTATCACTTGCAGCAGCTTCATTGACCGGATGCTCCATCGCTTGATTTTTCTATTTTGTTATTTCTAAGGTTGCAGGAGCACTTGTTAGTTGTTACCCCAACCAGATATAGGATTATATATGGCATTATAATGTGTTCTTTCTTTCTTTCTTTCTTCTTCTTCTTCTTCTTCTCCTATCACAAATGTGTTATTTTAGCTTCCCAAACCAAAAACGCATGATATATTCCATTCATTCCCTTTGCAAGCCCTGTCAAAATCACACGCACAGTATGATTTATATTATAATTAATGTAAATTACAAATTATAAAATCTTGGTTTTGTTTTATTTTGAAAGCCTGTTTGAATCCTTAGATAATGCATGATATAAGATGTAAAATCAACTCAGTGAGAGAGAGAGAGAGTCCTCTGTCATTACAATGAAACTTTTAGGGAAATGAATACAAATAACACAGTTGGCAAAAACATCCTCGTTTTATTTCTGTGTCAGATGGATTAACCCATTTTTGTTTTTTAAGATTGGCCACTGTACTTTTATCAAAATGATAAGCTCTTGCCAGAAGATTCGGATTAAGAGAAGGAACAGCTCCAAAAATAGTATTTGCTGAAGTCACCACTCCTGGATTTTAACTGCTTAATGCTGCTATAGCAACTGCAGGACGTTTACCGATATTAAACTGGAAGTGAATTAATCCAAATGGAAATGCAAAAACATCTCCTGCCTTCAAAACTTTGACAAAAAGGCCTTATGATCAGGATTTCCTGTAATGAAACGCATAAAGAGTTCCCTCCAATACTGTTATGATTTCTGATGCCGGAGACAGTGCTAAAGTATAAATATATTATTGCGAATTTTACGAATGTGGTTACATACATTATGACAAAATTTTAATTAAATTTACATTTTTTATGTAAGAATTATTATTCTGAAGAGGTACTATGAAACTAGAGATGCAATGGGATGAAAATATAAATATATGATTGTAGTTAGGCATTCAGCTATTTAGTTTAAAAATTAATATTTAATACAATAATTAATTATATTTTAACTATTAAATAATAAATAGTGAAAATTATAAAAATTATTTTGTAATGTATTATCTGCATTTCAATTATTTGAATTGTAACTCTTTGTAAAATTATTTTGTAACACTTTGAATTATTTAGAATAAGAAACAAATATTCAAATTTAACAAAGAATAAAATAAATCTTATAATATATATTAAATATGATTTACATATAGATTGTTTATAAATTATAAATTACAAACTATTATAAAGTAATCCGCCCTTCATCTAGTTGTAAATGATATGTAAACTTGATTCTATCGTTCTCATCCTTTCTCTCTCCCTCCCTTCCTTTATATCTCTTCTCAACCCCTGTTTATGTAATTTCTGTGTCTTCTCAATTTTTTCTCCTGATCTCGTTCTTTGGATTAACGACCCAAAAACCCGTCAAGCTGCACCCACATGTCATAGACAATCTGATAAACGTAAGACACAAGGGATGCAGTCCGATTAATTTTAGACCGAACAATAGTTTAATGATTTATGGAAGCATTTGGCATGTGCTATCTCCAGTGTAAAAATTGAGCAAAAGACACTCTTTCGTTTTCTTTTGCGTTTTTTCCTTCTCAAGTAGAATGACTTTTCAGTATGTAGACGATTGTAATAGAGAAGGTAAGAAAATATGAGAACCGAGTTGTAATAGAGAAGGTAAACAAATTGCAACCATCTGTAAAATGAACTGAGTGAGAGAGGCATATTAGCATATATCATCTTCATCCTTATTATTATTATAAGCTCAACATACACAATATCATAAAAGATTGTCTTTTTAATTTATTTATTCACTAGTAAATCAAAAACCCATAAATTAAATTAACATCTCCAAATTATAATCCATTGCATACTTAATAGTATGAAGTAGAGTCAAGGGTATTAAGGTCTGATGGATTAACCCATTCATCCTTTTGCAGTTTAGTCACTAATTCCTTATCAAAATGGAATGCTCTTGCCAAAAGATCAGGATTAACTGCTGGCATAGCTCCAAATATTGTATTTGCTGATGTTACCACTCCTGGATTTTGACTGTTCAATGCAGCTAAAGCAACTGCAGGAGTTTTCCCAATGTTCATTTGAAAGTGAATGAGCCCAAATGGGAAAACAAAAACATCTCCTGGCTTCAAAACCTTGGCGAAAAGGCGGTGATCGGGGTTCGACGTGATAAAACCAGCATATAAGGTTCCTTCTAAGACAGTGATGATTTCTGCTGCTCGAGGATGATTGTGAGGAGGGTTTACACCACCAGGTGAATAATCAATACGAACAATGGAGAGACCATTGGTGTTAAGGCCAGGAATCTCTTCCACTGTTAGGAGATTTGTGCGGATTCCAAGTTGTTTTGAGGTTTGTCTAGCGTTGTTAAGTCCAGAAAAGGAAAAGTCGTCGGCTGTTACATGTTCCGGATCCTTGCAAAATTTTCCATTTACAAATACTACATGCACAAAATAAGATCAAAAGCCATGTTTAGCAATTATGCATTACAATCCATAGCATGAATAATGAGCTAATAAGACATGCATAAAATAAATCTGAAACTCTAGAAAGAAATTAAATATACATACCACCAGAGCTGTAGTCTTCCGTCGCGACACACAAGTCCTGAAGAGGGCTAGGATCATAGGCAATGGCAAATGAGGAAGCCATAGCCAAAACACCAAGAGCTACAAGTAAATTAGCCATTTTCATTATTGTGCTTAAAGTTGTTCTTTATGTGTTGTGAACTTGGTTTTCGTAAGAGATGATGAGAAATATTGCATGGAATGCATAGCTATTTATAGATGATGGTTATAATTATTTATTACTCTTATTAGCAAGAGACGTGTGTTATTATTAATCAAAGATACGTGACTATCTATATTTCCTCAAGTATATGGTTATTCTTTTGCTTTTCAATTTCAATAAAAACCATAGAATTTTGATTATTTTCATAGCAAATAGCAAATTTTGTATTTTCTTTCTAGTTAATATGGCTACATTGTTTCACACAATCTTCAAAGGAAAAATTTACTTAGACGGGATCTATAACCTCACTTATGCATCAAATCAAAGACGAAGCCACACGATGGAGGGGAGGGCATTGCCCCCTCCTGTATTAAAAAAAAAGAAAATTCCCCTTCACAACTCTGTGATTCAAACCTTAGCCTATGAGAATTTCTAAGACACCTTTACCAGTTTTGTCCCCTCCTTTTTTTATAATATTCTCTCAATGAATTTTTACAGTAGTTTGCCCCTCTTTCGAGAAAAATTTAAAGAAGTGGCTAAGTCCATGAGCAATGGCTCGATCCATGTGCAGTGGCTCATGAACTCGGTCCGGACAAGTAATTTGTATCATCAAATTCCTTCTCTTTCAATGTAGTTCCCGACTTACTTTGTCCAGCCACTTTAGTTCCTCAAACCTTCTTTTATTAAAAGTAAATGGTCTTCTTCAAAATTGCAATAATATAATAATCGTATTTCGTAAATTTCAATTTTAAATACAAAATAATTCGATTTATATTTCGATGTGGTATATTATTTTCAATTCGAAAATGATAGATAAAATGTAAATTAGTAGTCGGACCGAAAATTTTAATACTGTTGAGATTGTGTTTCTAATTACTATTAATATTTTTTTATAATAATAATAATAATATTAAAACATTGATTAAGCTCGAACTCGATTGAATTGAAATAAAATGATCTCGTAATCTAATTATCTAAATAAATAAATTAATAAAGATTTTCTTCAAAATCAGTATAATTTTAATTTTATGGCTGCTGCAGCCAATAATCTATCCAAAAATGACTAAGTGGTTATCCTCTTTATTGAAAATGATATGCTTCAAGTGTAATTGAATTAAATTTCCTTTAAGTCGCATGTCCACATGAATATTCATTAAATTGGTCGTATATTTATTGATATCAAAATAAAAATTAGATAAAATGAGATATTAGGTTCGGGTCATATTCAGTAAAATTAATTATTTTAATAATTATTGTCAACTGTTTTAAATTTTAAATGCTAATACAAAAATCAAAGTCATGCTATTAAATCCTATAAATAACTGGACGAATGCTCGTGCATTGCGTGAGTATTTTTTTATAATTCAACTCATAGTCAAAATAAAGATATACAAAGTCATAACTACACAAAACTAAACTGAATATCATAACTAACTGAAACTGCAATACTGGAATTGTAGACTAATCACGTAATAACAGGTAAAAGCAAGAGAATAGAGTGCCACATCAGCAATTTTTAAAATATTTTTTACTTCATAATTATAGATATATCAAAAGTTGTTACGTAACTTAGTCTTGACATCCTAAGTTTGGTCTTATATCAGAACCGACCTTAAGAAATATACTGACTATGTCCAAAACTAAATTCTCAAAAAAAAAAAAAACTGTGTCCAAAACTAAGGATGTCCCAATCATTGCAGTTTTATTTGACTACTAATTACACTAAAATTGCAAACGTTACCATCCAATTAGCCTGCCTGATTCAGTGAACCCAAAGGTTTTAGTAACGAGCCAGCACTTTAAGGCTTTCTACGTTGTAAACTAAGATTAAAGCTGATTTCTGAGTTTCAGAAATGGCTAGTTGATTTTGACTTCAATCATTGTTCTAACTTTGTTTTTTTATTCAATTTGGGGTCGAAATCGAATCTCTGGTTCCTGACTGTCTTTCTTTATAAATGTTTTTCTATGGATCGAATTTCTTGAGCTTAGAGGAATCATTCGCTGATTGGTATATGTTAGAACATATACATGAAAACAAAAATGGATACTTTTAGAAATAAGCCTCGTAATACCAATCATAGGAGCAACCATAACGTATAGAAAATTTCCTTTGAACCCAGTCTAATATTATTATAATAATATTTAATTAATTAACTAATATTATTCACTCTAGCGTATACATCCCTCGTGGACGTGAATAAACACGTGCATAAATTTTAATAATGTTATTTAAATCCGTGCATTTTATTCCATAAAAGGAGAGAAATAAACCCAATAAGGGAGTATCAAAGAAAAATTTATTAATGAGAAACATTATTTATATAGATTATTGCATTCCACGTTGAACATTATTTATATTTACATATACGGCAATGTGATGTCCATCGTTCACACCTCTGCACCCTGCTTGACTTTCTGGCTATACTGTGAGTCCCTGTTCATAAAAAGCACTTCATTACATTTACTGTTGTTAGTTGTGAATCTCTTAGTCGTATGAGGAGGCTGCATATTTCATAAATATTCTTGTTAGATTGGATTTGAGTTAGAGTTGAAAGGAAAGTATAAATTTACAATCATTTCAAACGACTAATTTTTTTGTAATGTATCATTTTCTGGGATTTCGAAACTACAGTGGAGGCTCCAACTTGGCCCTGGCTAGTCCACGCTACACATTGCAAAACCAGTGTTGCTTTCTTAGTCATGTCATTTCTCATTAGGGACATTGCTCTCTAACTACAACAATTGAAATCTAATAAATATCAGTCTTTAATTTTTTCAAAATTTCAGATAATATTAATACCACATTAATGTAGTAACATAAAATTTGCTAACAAGTGTAGTTTAGTTGATTATTTCACTTATGTTATGACAAATTAGTTAATAAGATAAAAGGCCAGACCGGGAAAAACACTGTTACCGCCACAGTAATTTTTCGTGTGCTTTATATATGTATATATGGGAATGTTGTTTATGGAGGATTAGCAATATTAATTCTAGTAAATTTTATCCATTTACTTTTTTTTTAGTTCATATATCTTTATTTATTTCTCTAATTTGGTACACTTTATTTGCAGCATTTAAATTTAGGAAGCAGAAATAACACTTAAAATCATTATAATATTTTAATCAATTAAACATTATAAAAAATTATATATAATATATACTAAAATGGTCTAATGTGCATTTATATAGGAAGAGTTTTCGGGTTCAATCTCTACTAAAAAGCATTTGTAAGGAGAGTCGATGAGCTTTAACTATAACTAAGTCCCGAATTGGATTAGGCGATTTTTGATAATAGAATCCAGATAGTGATAATTTATAAAAAAAAAAAAAAAGAATTTATTCATTATTTTTTGAAGGAAAAAGAGATTATTGACATTCCATTAAAAGTAACAACAAAACAAAATCAGGGGAATGGGATAACCATTCACTTTCGCCCGTCAAAGAACGAGTTGCTCTAGCTAACCGATGAACAACCTCATTCGCAGAACATTTGACGAAATTAAAACGAACATCAATATTAATCTCTGCAGTAGAGATTTACAAGCATCAATAATAAAAGAAAAAAATAGAAAAGTCTAAATAGCTAGGATTGGACAAAGCTTGAATCACTTCTTGAGCATCTGATTCCATGAGAACCTGATTCCACCCACGTAGTCTCAACCAACTAAGGACCTCCTTAATGCCAGCTGCTTCTGCTTCCTTTGCAGAAAACAAACCTTCGAGCTGCAAATTTTTAGCAGCCAAGAAACGGTCATCAGAGTCTCTAGCCACAAAGCCAACTCCAAACCTGTTATTAGACAAACCTAACGCTGCATCCACATTAACTTTAATCCAACAAATGACTGATTTGGTCCACGTTGCAGGTCAACAATGAATGACGTAGGCCCTCTAGACTGCCGAACTAAGCACCAGTCATTAAAAAAGCGATTGGCTCGAAACCAAGTGCGAATTTGTAGAGGAAATTATATTATTCCAAACACTATCATTCCTGCTATTCCAAATTTCCCAGCAAATAACTAAAGCCAACATCACATCGAGGCCATTAAATAAAGTAAAAAACTGTTGAAAGCTAGTCCATGAATGAGTTCACCAAAGGGGAATACCACCCGAGAGGAGAAGCCTGCCAGACACTAATAGCAAACGGACATTGAACAAGAACATGGAGAAGAGACTCTAAATGGCCATGACACATAGGACAAATGTCACCAACCAGTACACGCTTTGTGAGCAACGAAGAAAGACAGCGCACTGCATTATTTACTCATTTACTTTACATTAAAAAAATTTTTGATACCTTCAACTTGACAAGAGATCTATCATGTTATTAAAGTTATGAATAACGGTAATATTACACACTTATTCATATTAAAAACATTAATTTTTTAATATTTTTACTTTGCGTGTGAAACATTAATTTGATTAGTATTTATCATAATTTTTAGAATAATAATTTTTATTATTTAATAAGTATTTAATTGATCTAAATTTAAAAATTAAAATATTTAATAAAAAAATTTTGCTAAGTTCAAAAATTCCATAACTGTAATTTTATATATTAAAATATTTAATAAATATTTTTTTATAAAATTAAAAGCTACAATTACAGAAAAACGTTTATAAAGAAGATAGTCACTAATTCGAAGACGAGATTAATATATATTCAAAAGGAACTCATGGAAATATTGAAAAAAAAAAATTAAATTGCTACATTAAATGATTTAAAGGAATCTACTCAGGAAAAAAGAGAGAGAGCAATTTAAATGATTTAAAGGAATCTACATTAAATGCTACATTAAATTGCAATAGTACATCATCACAGGAGATATAAAACCAACTCAGTGATATATATATCTTCCTTCTGTTATTACAATACAAAGAAGAAAGAGTTGGTGAAATCAATCCTTATTTTATCTCTGTCACAACTCTAAATATCAATAATAGCTAGAATAAGCATTAAGGTCAGATGGATTAACCCATTCTTGTTTTGTAAGATTACCCACTATATGTTTATCAAGATGGAAAGCTCTGGCCAAAAGTTGATGATTAAGAGAAGGAACAGCTCCAAAAATGGTATTTGCTGAAGTTACCACTCCTGGATTTTGACTGTTTAATGCCGCTATGGCAACTGCAGGACTTTTACCAATATTGAACTGGAAGTGAATTAATCCAATTGGAAATACAAAAACATCTCCTGGCTTTAAAATTTTGACAAAAGCCTTATGATCAGGATTTCCTGTAATAAAACCCGCGTAAAGAGTTCCTTCCAATACTGTAATGATTTCAGATGCTCGAGGGTGATGGTGTGGAGGGTTGACTCCGCCTGATTCGAAGTCAATTCGAACAATGGATAGTGCTAATGTATTGAGTCCTGGTATTTGTTCTACCGTTAAAAGATTTGTACGGACTCCAAGTTGGTCTGATGTCGGCCTAGCAATATTAAGTCCAGTATAGTAAAAATCATCTGCTGTTACATGTTCTGGATCCTTGCAGAATTTTCCATTTACGAATGCTGCACCAAAGATAAATTGAAGTGATTGTTTCTTATTCATATAGTTAATTTAATTGATGGTGGAGCTGGAAATTTTAAGCTTGAATAGACTAATATTCAAAAAATAACATAACCTGGTCTCTAGCTAGGATTACAAGCTGCCAATTCAAGCAAATTTATCAAAATTTATATTAGGATTTTTATCGTTATACAAAGTGATATCGATGAATTTTACGTTAAAAATCAAATTTTAGACAGGTTAATATGGACTAGTGATAACTCTAGGAACGACAACTCAAGTTTAAGGTTAATGTTCAAACTTTAAAACTTCACTTTAGCTGCCTCTCCAATCCCAAGAATTCATTTAGTTGGTACCTTATTCACTGAAATTTGATTCTTGGTGTCATTACTTTTAATTTAATATTAATTTTTAAAAAAAATTATTAAATTGAAATAATAATTATTTGTCATGAGCAAAAGTAAACATAAAAAAAAAGATTTATCACTCCTTGAAATCACAAATATGATAAATATTTCCTAATAAACTATTTTCTCAAATGTGATAAATATTATAAAATGAAATAATATTAATTAGAAAAAAAAAATAGTTAGATCATTAGACTTGTGACCTAATTAAGGGAATAGATTAAGTAATAGTGATAGAAAGTAGTAGCAGTAGTAATAACTAATAATAAGCACGTAAATGTGAATACCTCCAGGGGAAGTATCATCGGTTGCCACACAGAAGTCTTGTAGAGGACTAGGATCATAAGCAACGGAAACTGAGAAAGCCAAAGCCAAGATAGAAAGAGCTACAACAATCATTATGCTTGGGAATGTTTAGAATTCTTAGGTATGGAGTAGGGTTTGATAAGGAATGAATGGATGAGCTTTCAATGGTTGGGTCCTAATTTATAGAAGAGGGTGCATAAGATGGTAGGTTTATTTAATTAATTCCTTCGAAGGGAACAGGCAGTAGCATGTGAAGGGATTTATTACTAACAAAAGTTGTGGCGATAAACGTGCAAAATGAGAACTATGTACGTGCCTACAGCGTTGAAAATTGATAAGTTTGATTTGTTTAATTTATAGATATATTTTCTTCTTTTAGTGTTTCAAACATATTTATTACCAAACACAAAAGAAAATTCTATAAAGCAAATTTTTTTGTGAATGTTTTATGGTTCTTGAATTAGCTGCTACAGAGTGCCAAATGAAACCTGAAACTTTTTCATGCAAGTTTTAAAATTGATATTTAAATGTCTCATTCGAAATATTAATCTTTTTTACCGACCAATTGCTTCGAGTTTGAGTTTTTTTTATCACAAGAATTTTTACCAATTTGATGAGTTATGAAAAGAGCTACCTTTAGGCGTTTTAATGAATAACAAAAGGTTAATCATTTTTTCTCATGTGTAAATATATTTTCACATTTGGATTGAAGATTGATATTCAAGTAAAACACTTTCAAGTCTAATCAAGTTGAATCTATATAATTAAAAAAAAACGGAAACATTTTTTAAAAAAAATATTAAATTTTATTTATTTAATCCATAAAGAAAGCCATAGACCAAGTTTTTTGGTAGTTAAAAAATCTCACAGATCACATGATTAACGGAATTTCAAACACTTCAATAGCCACATAGTTTGGTGAGTGATTCTATAAAAGAAACAAATTTAAAAAGTTATTGAGATATTTTCTTTTTGTTCAATTTCAAAAAAGACAGGACATTTCTGCATCAATTCTCTGTCTATGCATCACTGGCTAAATTTATTTTTGAAAGCTCTTTTTCGACGGTTGGGCCTCCTCTCATCTCTTGGCAGGATTTGGGTTCACACAAAGCCGAGGACAATAAAAATCTACGCATCGAAAACGAAACTATGCACCCAATCTACCATGACCGTGACTAGCGCATAGTTTAGTGGGCAACTAAGAATGCACTATGGAAGCATTTAGCACGTGCTATCCCCAATTTGGATATAGTGCAAAAAAACACAATTTCTTTCCTTTTTTTTTTGTGCTTTTTCGAAAATAAACCAATCAAAAAATAATTTTTTTTTCTTCAAATGATGGTATTTTAACCAATGACCATGAGAAAAAAAAAAAAAGAACAAAGCAATAATAATTTTTTGAAAAATCTTTATAGATCAGTTTGATATATTGAAGCAGTCATACACCTGATACAGACAGGTAAGCAAGTCTTATCCTTTTTAAGTAGAGTATGTAGATGATTATAACAGGAAAGATTGAACAATGAGAAAATAATTTTTCTTTTTAATGTTACATCGATTACAAAGAATAAAAAATAAATATAAATCATACTCAGTTTTATTTTATTTTCTTATGTTCATTTCATGGATATATTTCAATTATTCATAAATCAATATATATATATATATATATATATTTCTTTGGTTGACATAGAAACAAGTGTTTGAGAAAAAATAAATTAACATAGTCCACTTTTTCCTCTATTAATGTATATGAAATTAATTTTATTTGTAAACGAATTTTTCATAATCAAATTCACTTATTTGATTGTTACTATATTTTAAAAATAATATCAATTTAAAATTTGTAATTTCTATTCTACAATCTTGTTAATTTAGAGTCTATTACAACTTTTATTAAATTGATTCGGTATAAATTGATTTAGGGGTGCATTGGATTAGGATTGTATTAGATTTTAAAAGAATTGTTGAGTTTGACAGAATTGAAGAATTTTTTAAGATTTCCATAAGAATTCTACTTAGAGTTTTTTTGAATTGATAAGACTTTTTCATAGATTGTAATTGACTTTAATTGAATTATAATGATTTTTATATACTCAATCAAAATTAATTCTAGAACCTAATTGAATAAATTAAAAGGTTCTAAACACCATGAAACTAAAAAACAATGAGTGGCCAACAAAGTAAAATGCGTCTTTTCTCCAAATTGGTCTTTTTCTTTGTTAAAACCTTACTGCCAGTAATAGTGAAAGGTTTATAATGACTAGTGTCGTCAACAACCATCCCGTGCTCCCATTAGCGCTATTTAAACGGATTTAGTAATGAGTATCCTATAAATAATATATTTTAAATATAAATTTAAAATTTGAATAGTTAAGGATTTGTGGATATCTTACCCGTTTGAGAGGTACTTTTAATGGATTTTGAACAAATTCAAGTTAGGAAACATTTAAATGAATTTTAATACGGGTATTTAAATAGATTTAGAACATATAAAGATAGTAAAGATTTAAATGGATATTTATACAGGTAGTTTAAAATACATGAGTCCTCACCCGCTTTCGTTCTATTAAGGGGGTATATTGGATTAAGACTCTGTTAGATTTTAAAATATTTTTAAAATTTTTGGGTCGGATGATGAATTTGTGAATGACTCTTTTATTGATATTTAACACTCTAAAATCCAACAAAATCAATAATTTCATAAAATCCTTCCAAATCAACAATCCAATTGAATACTACAAAATTTTAATGGACTAAAAAAAATCTATATTGAATACTATTGTAATTTTAAAATCTTTTAAAATCTAACACTCTTGTGAAACACTAAGACGGTGTATTGAATTAAGAATCTGTTAAATTTTAAAAAAATTTAAAATTCCAATGGTATTCAATTTAGATTCTTTTAGAGTCTATTAAAATTTTGTGGTATTCAATTCAGACTCTTATAAAATTCATACAAATCTAATGATATTCAATTATGACTTTTAGAAGTCCATATAAATTTGATGGTATTCAAAAAATTACTGATTTGGAAGGATTTTATAAAATTATTGATTCATTGAATTTCAGAGTGTTATGTATGATTAAAAAAGTTATTCATAAATTCATCCTCCAACCTAAAGATTTTGAAAGTTTTTTAAAATCTAACAAACTTTTGATCCAATACAACCTTTAATAGAACGAAGCGAAGTGAATGCAAGCAAATTTTAAACTACTTGTATAGGTATCTGTTTAAAATTTTATAATTCATATATATTATAAACTCGTTTAAATACCTATTTAAGTATTATATTCGAACCCAATTAAATACTCACTACATGTATCCTTCAAAAAATCTATTGAAAGTACCTCTTAAATGGATAGGTACTTGTGAATCTTTAACTATCTAAATTTTAAATTTAATTAAAATAAATTTTTTTATTAAGAATGAAGAAAGTACACACTACCGAATTCGTTCAATATTATAATTAACGGAAGCGAGATGACCACCGACGAAAATGGATAGGATACCTGTGAATCTTTAACTATCCAAATTTCAAATTTAATTAAAATACATTTTTTACTAAGAATGGAGAAAGTACACACTACTGAATTCGTCCAATATTACAGTTAACGGGAGCGAAATGACCACTGATGACGCTGGCCATTGCAAACCTTTCACTGTTGGTGTTGATAAGTTTTTAACGAAAATAATAATAATTTTAGAGAAGATGATACATTTTACTTTTTAATCTCTCATTATTTTTCAGTTTTTCATTTGGCTCTAAATCTATTTAATTTGTTCAATTAAGTCTTGAAATTAATTTTAATTGAATATGTAAAAATCATTGTGATTCCATCAAAGTCAATAAAAATCTATGCAAAATAAATTCCATAGAACTCTATATAAAATTCTAATAGAATATATGAAAATCTTAAGAAATCCATCAATTTCATCGAACTCAATGATTTTTTTAAAATTTAACACAATCCTAATCCAATACACACTCCTAAGCATATTCCTTTTAGTCAAACAACCAATTTTTTGAAAATAAATATAAAATTTGAAATAACTTTTTATCTACTAAACATGATTCTTTTTTACATGAAACATGATATTTGATAAGTGCTAACTTTCATAAATTTATGAGATTTGTTAGGTCTAATATATTGATTTACCCTAAACACTAAATTAAAGAATTAAACTCAGTCATAATTGTACTATTGGTAAAAATAATATTTTATAATTAATTTAGTTAAAAGATATTTTTTTAAAATTTTCCTCCCTCCTTTATTCCGAACAAAATTATTTAATAAATTATTTCATGTAAACCTCATCATTTGAAATTGTATTTTAGAAAGGTGTCTTCGGCATCGAATGTAGCATCTGTTATATATTTTTTGGGATCAAGCGATGAGTTAGGTATGACTATACTTTTCAATTTTAAAACTGTTGATTTCGGTTATAAGAAAGTCGAAATCAAAATTGAATTGGTTATAGGCGGCTTATAAGACACATTTAGCTATTCTATTTTGATTTTAAGTCAAAACTAGATAATTTTTTTTGAGATTTTATTTTGTTTAGGTTTTTAGTTTGAATAAATAATAACATAATAATAATAATAATAAACCAATTAAATAAGTCCTAAAATTTATTTTTAAAATTATAATAAAATAAAAAATAAATTAGGTATTTATTAGAACATAATTCTTTTAAATATGGCTTCAAATCGGAACCACCGATTTCAAAACAATTAAATCGATTCCAATTAAAAAAAAATAAAAAATAAAAAATTGAACTATTAAGGCATGGTTTAAAACTGGCTCAATGACCTCTATTTGATTTTGGTTTGATTGATTCGACTTCTCTTCAATTTTGGTTTAAAACAAATTATGGTCATGCTTAGGTGAGTTTTATCACGGAAGGAGAGAAAAAAATCGTTAACAAAATTTAAATTAAAATATTATTAGTTTCATTAAAAGTAAAAATTATTATTATTATATTTTTAATTGTTTCCACGACGGCGGCAGGCAGTCACACCATACTTCAATTATTGAATTCCAAGAATTTTAACTTTTTTTTTATTAATAGTATTAAATTCATACATCATGCTTTGATTATTTAATTCGATTTTAAATTATTAACTTTGTTAATTTGGCATCACACTTGAGATTTACGTACAACTAACATTCTTTGACGTTGTCGATTCACTTGAAATTAATAGTTAGGTATCAATTTGATTTAATTGAATTCAAAGGATATAAGTTTTGTTTGATAAATCCATATTAATTTTAATTTATATTCTTGAAATGACCTTGAGAATGATAATTTTATACTCTTAAAATAACATTGAAAATGATAATTTGATTTGTCATTTGAAAGCATCAAATCAGCTTTTGTATAGCTGCTAACACCGTTGCCCAGTGCCACTCATTGCAATACCTTTTGCCCATAATAGCCTTGAGAATAATCATTTAATTTGTCATTTGAAAACATCAAATCAGCTTTTGCATAGCTGCCAATGCCGTTGCATAGCTGCCAATGTCGCTTATTGCAATACCTTTTACACATAATAGTCTTGAGAATGATCGTTTGGTTTGTCATTTGAAAGCATCAAAACAACTTTTGCATAGACATAAGTGACACGTAAACGGTAATATTTGCTCATGTACTTATAATAAATGGTAATATAAAAAATTAAGAATTTGATCCGCCCTTGTGATTAGTTGTAATTTGATCTTATAAGCAATTGAGTAATTGCTCAATCAATGTATATTCCTTCGGTCTCAGAATAAATGTCGTTTTCAATTCAGCACATGGATTAATTAAGGAATGCAATTCGTAGTTTAATTTTATAAAATATGTATTTTGCCCCAATTAAATTAAGTGAGTAATTGAAGGATAATTATATTATGGTAAAATACTAATAAATAAATATGGTATATTAGGAAGAAAAAATTAATGGAGTCTTGCGTTTATTTTAGAATAGAAAAAAGAAAAAAAAAATTATTTTCAAAAGGATATAGAGATATACAGAAATGCTGTAATTGAAAGAAATTTCAATAATACATTATTACTAGTAATTAAAAACAAGTTTAAGTGAAGGAAGCATTTAATTAAGCATCCTCACCCTTATTGAATGAATGAATACAATAAGATGAAGAATGATATGTAAATTTATGAGTACACATCTTCTTCTTATTTCAATATTATAGAAATCAAACAAACCAAACGAGGATATAAAGAAATATATTTCCTTGCACAATATCAATAATAGGCATTAAGGTCAGATGGATTAACCCATTCCTGCTTTGTAAGATTACCCACTGTATTCCTGTCCAAATGGAATGCTCTTGCCAGAAGATCGAGATTAACTGATGGAACTGCACCAAATACTGTATTTGCTAAGGTCGATACTCCTGGATTCTGACTATTCAAGGCAGCTATAGCAACTGCTGGGACTTTTCCAATATTCATTTGGAAGTGAATGAGCCCAAATGGGAATACAAAAACATCTCCTGGCTTCAAGACCTTGGCGAAAAGGCGGTGATCGGGATTCGTGGTGATAAAACCTGCATATAGAGTTCCTTCTATGACAGTGAGGATCTCTGCAGCTCGAGGATGGTTGTGAGGTGGGTTTACACCGCGAGGTGAGAAGTCAATACGAACAATGGATAGGGCATTGGTGTTAAGGCCCGGAATTTCTTCTACAGTTAAGAGATTTGTCCGGACTCCGAGCTGTTGAGAGGTTTCTCTAGCAATGTTTAATCCAGAGTAGGAAAAGTCATCTGCTGTTACGTGTTCTGGATCCTTGCAGAATTTTCCATTAACGAATACTACATCCATAAAAGAATAATGTAAATATTTATTAAATTAACAATTATCATGTCACTTATCATAACATAATCCCCCAATAACGAACCTGTTGACCGTTGAGAGACAATATAAATCTGAAAATGAAACACCAAACCCTAGGAAAAAGAAATTAAATAAAAGACATGCATAAGCAAAATATACATACCACCGGAATCGGAGGCATCAGTTGCGACACAGAAGTCCTGGAGAGGACTAGCATCGTAAGCAATGGCAAATGAGGAAGCCATAGCCAAAACAGCAAGAGCTATAAGGAAATTAGCCATTTTCATTGTGCTTGAAAGTGATAATGAGAAGTCTTGTGTATATAACTTAGTAGTATTTGTTTTGTAAGAGATGATAAAATCTTGCATGGAGTGCATGGCTATTTATAGACAAGGAGGATTTGAAATTCGTTTATTACAGGTGGGTAATGAAAGTACGTTTTCTATCGTTGAATTTCAAGGATGGCGCAGAAATTTTCCTTACCAGAATTTAAAATGGAAGCAGTATATTGTTTGAATTTTTCATTCTCGGGCTACATTATTTTGACACGTAATTATTGTCAATTTTCCATATGGTTTCGTATTTGGTAAGCTCTCTTTGGTCTTCCTTTTTTTGTCTTAATATTTACGTGCTACCCTAATCCATTTCCTTCCCTGAAAAAAAATAATAATCCGTTTTAAAATTTGATTACGAAATCGTGATTTTTTTTATTTAATTTAATATTTATTTTATTGCTTTGCAAAATGAAACTCTTTTCTTTAACGGTCCGGCTACAAATTCTGCAAAAATATGAAGTTCACCAAGAAAAATTAAGTCCATGTAACTCTTATAAGAGACGAAGAACCTAGACTTATTTTAATTAGTCAAATTCAATTAATAACATGGTTTAATAGTTTGGATTAACAATAAGTTAGACTTGCCTTTAATCTATCATATCATGACTTAGATCATTTTGATTGATTCACTTTCTTCTTCGTTATTTTAACGTTTGAATGACATAGATGATTGCATCATCATATTTCAACAAGACAATAATTATATTATTATAGAAAAAATTTTACCTAGATAGAGTCCATTGCCACTTTCATAAATCAAATCAATGAAAATAAAATTTTTATTAAAATAAAAATATTTTCATATATTAAAAAAAAAAATAAAGTTAAACCACTTTTATGGAATCGTTACCGTTATCGGTTTAGTTCATAAATATTTATCACCATGGATCCGGTACTTTCCATTATTATAAGAAATGTGTTGTTTATTAGAAATGGGAAATATTGTTTAAAAATTAATTTATAGTATTTTTTTTAATGGATATAATGTTTTATATATTAAATGCTTTAACATGTAAATTGTATGCGATTTCTTATGCGTGCATTTTGTTATTCAATAATTTTTTTTATAAGAGTTCAAATTATACAATTTACAAATTGGAATACTTAGTGGTTTAATTTTGAAAATTGATATTTGATTTTAGTGTATGAAATTTTCTATTTTGGTGTAGATGGAGAATTTTTTTATTATAGGTAAGTGTCCGAATCAAATCAATTTTTTCTTCAATTAAGTGGCTAATGTGCCAGAAATACGACCATTCGAAAAAAAAAAATTATGCCAAAGATACTCTCACGACAATTAGGCCGGTGGATCTATAGAATTATCCCATCAAAATAGGATTTTAACCCATACATTAAGTTAAAATGCATTTAATTAGCCCATCAACGTTTTAAAGAATCAATCGTTACTGGTGCATTTTAAATCAGACGTTTTGGATTATAAAGTTTAATCTAAATATTTTAGAAAATCAAATAAAATACGATTAATAGACCCAATAGAAATAAAATTTCTATTATTTTCCTCCCATATATGAAAAATAAAAATCATGGCATGGCATTGTTCAATTTGGTTTTTCCAATCAAATATTGCGTCTAAATTTGAACTTAGACGTTTTCTATTTTTTAAAAAATTTTAAGTATTCTTTGTCTATCAATTTCATCATATCATGTACTGTTAGCGTTATGAATGGAGAAAACTGGATTGCAAGGGTCAATTTTATAACAGCTTCTATAAAATTTGAACTTAAATCCGAATTAATCGAGGATACGTGGTGATCTAAAAAAAAATTAAAAATGGAAGGGTGCACTATTTTATAGCCCCAATGTCACTTATTTCTACCCTTATAGGTGCTTTAAGTCAATTGCTCTATCAACATGATTGTAAAAATAGAAATGGAAATGCACTAATGAAACAAAGGCCAACAGCATTATTCTTTCGATTTATAAGTGGCTAATGGCCGAATTAATACCATAGGCTACACAATAGAGGGTAGCCCTCCCCTTTGAATAACATTCGATTCAACAGTACATTGCTGCTAGAAATTGAAAACAACTTAAGTGAAGCAGGCATTTTATTAAGCATCCTCACTCTTATTTTCTTCTTCTTTATATGTTATTGAAATTAAACAATTTAAATGAGGGCAAAAATTATATATTTGCTTGCATAATATGAATAATCTTAATATATGTTAAGGTCAGATGGATTGACCCATTCTTGCTTTGTAAGATCACCTACTATATTCTTGTCCGAATGGAATGCTCTTGCAAGAAGATCAAGATTAACAGATGGAATTGCGCCAAATATTGTATTTGCTAAGGTCACTACTCCTGGATTCTGACTGTTCAATGCAGCCATAGCAACTGCTGGGGTTTTTCCAATGTTCATTTGGAAGTGAATGAGCCCAAATGGGAATACAAAAACATCCCCTGGCTTCAAAACCTTGGCGAAAAGGCGGTGATCGGGATTCGAAGTGATAAAACCTGCATATATAGTTCCTTCCAAGACAGTGATAATTTCTGCAGCTCGAGGATGGTTGTGAGGTGGATTTACACCTCCAGGTGTGAAGTCAATACGAACTATGGACAGACCATTTGTGTTAAGGCCAGGAATGTCTTTTACAGTTAAGAGATTTGTGCGAACTCCAAGCTGTTGTGAGGTTTCTCTAGGAATGTTGAATCCAGTATAAGAAAAGTCATCTGGTGTTACAGTTTCTGGATCCTTGCAGAATTTTCCGTTTACGAATACTAAAAAGCACAAAAAAAAAAAAAAAATGTTAATATAGGATCATCTTCCAAGCATCAAAACTGAATTATCTTAAAACCAAAATTCAGATCACAAGTCTTTCATGGGCATATGTTATATAATATACATCTGGCGTAGCCAAATTTTGCTCACCCTGACCCATTTCTATTTTTATTTATGAAACTTTAACGTAACATTATTCATCAATAATGAAGTTGATGGGAGACAATCTAACTGTCTGAAAATGAAATACTAAATCCTAGAAAAGGAAATTAAAAATAAAAGATAAGCAAAATGTACATACCGCCGGAAGCAGAATCATCGGTTGCCACACAGAAATCTTGGACAGGGCTAGGATCATAGGCAATGGCAAATGAGGAAGCCATAGCGAAAACACCAAGAGCTATCAGCAAATTAGCCATTTTCGTTATCCTTAGGAGTGACAATTATAATTCTTATGTATTATGATATTTGTTTTGTAAGAGATGACAAAATCTTGCATGGAATGCATGGCTATTTATACACAAGGAGAATTTTAAATTTCAATTATTGCACCGAAAATATTTATTATCTTTAAAGCATTATTACCGATTATGGAAAGTACATTTTTTTTATCTAATATTGATTTTCTATTTTTTTTTGTTGAATTATAATGAAGAAATATAATTAAATTTTCCTTACAGAAATTTGCCTTGTTTTAATTAAGTTGTTCCTTATTAATTCCTAAAATTTGGTTTGAAAATGTAGGAAAATGAGACCTTCAAAATAGCTACATTCTGGTGTTGATATAATTTATTTACGACATATCAATTTTGCTTGACCTGAAATTTTCAGAACTATGTCCATTTAACAATTCACAGACCTGATTGACCATCGCTCACCTTCAAAGACAAAGGGGTTGTCCCAAGAGGAGCTTGCATTGCGGAGGACCAAACCATGATTTAATTCACGGATCAACCATGACATTATTTGATCGTTTCAGGAAAGTTTCAATGAATGGTTATCTAATAGGTTGAAAACTACTTAAAATTTTTGAGCCCACTAAATTGAGAAATTGGGGGGATTAAGTAAGTACTAATTTAACATTTGATAAAAAAAATTTATAATCAAAATAACAATTTTTATGATTTGACGGTAGCATAAAATTTACTGATACCTTACCTATAACACATACATACATATATTGTCAGGTCATATATATATTTATCACCACTTTCCCTCACACATTTAAACAAATCTTGAAAGTTATTTATATCTTGTCATCGGAGCTTGGATGTAAAGGGGGTGGCCCCTCCTATATCAATTTAAAAGAAGAAATAAAAAAAAAAAAAAAAAAAGCTTATCATTGTTTACTAGTTTTAGAGTTTAGTTCTATGATTGTTTACTTATCTGTCTCGAATAACTTATCATATATATTATAATAAGAAATAATTAAGACTACGTAGTTCTTAAAGGAAATTGATTATATGCTTACACGTACTATCGCTATTGCATTAGCAACTACCGACGCATAGACTAATTTAATTGACTATATATGTAATTTGATTGCCTAAAATGATGAAAATACATACTAAAAGGCGGCACGTAAAGTGTATACACATTGTTTGAGTGGTGAAATAGGGCATCCAAGCAACAATCATAAAACAAATAATAGGATGTGAATTGGGTGGCAGAAACCTCACTTTAGGGAGCAACTCTCATCGACGGTGGCTCTCTTAACCTGCAATTATCACCTCTTTCGGTAGCTTGAATAGATATGTCCAGCTAACTAACATATGCTATATTTAAATAGTGTAACCTAAAGAGACTACACGATCATCGACGGACCTTCATTTTACAATAGCATTCCGAAACATTATGGTTCTTTTGCCCTAATAAGTGATTCCACAATCATACCCTAATCCTGTTCTGAACAAGTACAAGGATGGGATCCTCCAACATAATAATAATAATACAGGTAAAGGTTGGATAATGCTTATCACTTACATGTGTAAAGGAAAAATAAAGTTCAATTTTTGAACTTTAGTTTTGTGATGTTTAAGACAATTATACCCTTTTCTATTATAATTTTATACCTACAGACAAAAAGATAAAATAATATGCAACACAATCTTCAATAGGCTCCACAAACTCAACAAGCATATCAACCTAAAAAAAAGATGCACGACATACATCCCATTCCCACATCCATCTTTATGTCTACAACGTCAGTTATCATCTCCTCTATCAAATCAATTTATACTATTATGATTACATAATTAACGACTCTCAAAATCACATTTATATCGAACATTATTAATCAATCAATAAAATCAACTCGTTTCATTAAATTAACTTTAACTCAAGTCATGTCTGATCATAAAAGTTTTCACTAATAATTTAATCTTAAACACCTTCTATTTAAATTCAAAATTTTTCAGACATCCAAGTTTTTGAATTCAAACTTTAAATTTAATTTTAAGGATTTCGAAACAATTTATGGGAAATCCAATTCATGAGTTAGGGTTAGACTCCATGTATTTTAATTGAAGTTGTTGGACTTGCCTCTCCCATCTACCACCAAGTGTGCTGCCCACACTCCATGGATAAGGGAACTTGCCTGTCCCATCTACCACCAAGTGTGCTGCCCACACTCCATGGATAAGGGACCATATTAGCGGCGTTGGAGCTACCCACAATTTCGTGAAATGCTTGGAATTGGGGTACACAATGGGTCAGCTGCCTGCAAAAATTGCCCTATTCGAACTTAATTCGCTTATAAAATAAAGTACCCAAGATTAAATAAATCTACATTACTCAAATCCTTACTGAATTTGATTAAATACATGTATCTAACAAAAAATTAAAAAAAAAAAGCCAAAAATCAACGGAATAAACCAAGGGAGGAATCAATTTCACTACAAGAAAAATGAAAATTAGAAACGATTTTTTTAGCTAAAAGTCAAATATCATTTCTTTAGAAACAAATGTATCTAAAATGCATAAAAGCTCCCAGCCCATTCCACATGCTGGCCACGTTCTAATGATTGAAGAAAATATAACTTTAGGACGTTTTCATTTAATTAGTTTATTTAAGATAAAAATATAATTTGATATATATATATATTAAGGGATTATGTCTGTCGTATCTTTAATCTGTATACAACCCATTTAATTAAATTTGATTGAACTCTTTAACTCATATATGACCTATTTTATTAAAAGAGTTATATATATTGTATTGCTCGTTTAATTTTTGTGGCATATTCATATTTAAATAGTTGACACAATAATTAAATGGATTATATTTATATTGACACTTAACTCTAATTGTGTTGCGTGTTAGCTATTGAACCCAATACGCTAATCTACTTTGATACCCTTACGTGGATCAAATTTAGCAAAGTTTATCAATTTAAGTACCAAACCCATATGGTATAGGTTAATGATTTTTTAACCCAACTCAAGCCATTAAATGTGTAAATCCACCAGTTATGAATAAATTGAATTGGGTATGAGTCCAACATAAATATGTGGGATCAAATAAATAATAAATAAGAGAAATAATTTTAAATAAAATATAAATATTTTATTAAGAGAAATAACCAACAAATTAAATATACTTAGAAACATAATTATACAACAATTTATATAAACCACAATATATTCTAACAGCATTTCAAAATAATTTTTTAATAATAAATAATGATAATAATAATAACTTAATTAATTTTCTAATAAGAAAAACAACCAATTAAATTAAAATAATTAATAACTTAATTATATATATATATATATATATATATAAGTTTAAACTAAAATATGTTACAATAGCAACATTGTAATATTCCAATCCGGCAAAGCGATCTTAAGAGGGCGGGTAGAGCAGGGCTCCTAGTGAGCTTCTAAGATGACAGACTAGCTAGGACAGTAGAATGCAGATATGTGAATGAATCGGATCATATATCGAAAATGGGATAATTAATAATTAGAAGCACCTTTATGGTAGAATGACCGGAGAGTTGGAAGAATTCTAAGGTTAAGCGTGCTCGTTTGACAGAAATCTTAAGATGGATGACCTTCTGGAAAGTTCTCATTTCACCTACGGGACAAAACTGTGCGAATCTTGCCAATCTAATATGGGATGGATCCGGCTTGATTTAAAGCTGACAATTACTCTAATTTGGTTAGAGTCAGGGTGTTACAAACATTTTAAAAACAAGTCTCTGCTAAAGAAAGAGCAATTATTAAAAAAGCAAGATTTACTAAATATATAAATAATTTAGTATTTATATTTAAAATTATAAATCAAATTAAATTAATATAACACATGCATACATATAATTTAAGACGTTGAGTTAAATTTATGAATTTACTCAATAAATCCGTGATTCAATCTAATCTGTAAAAAAGTTAAAATTTAAAAATTTAAAAATATTTAATTGTATATTTGTATTTATTTTTGAAATAATTTTAATAAAAATTATTCAATCAAATCATAAAAAAGTCATATATATTTTTAAATAAAATTTTTTCAATTAACTATAATTAAGGTTATTTCAAAATATTTATATTTTATAAAAAATATTATTAGAAATCACATCTTTCATCCTCTCCCAACAATTCATATATTGCAGATAGATGATAATAATAATTTGAATTGCTTAGGAAATAATATTTTCAATCTTATCGATGGTTTTTGTCCGACTATTTGCATTAAGTGAATGATACTTGTGGAGTGAATGTGGGATATTAGCTACCCACATGCATAATTCCCAAACTCAGCGTGGATATTGAAGCTTACAAGTTCGATTAATTCAGATTTGCATCAAGTAAGTTTATAAACGACAGCAAACCGCTCATTTTCTGGTATTTAATTAGTCAACTCTGAATTAAGTGTTCAAATTGGAGATAGTTGATTACATCCCATTTCACCTCTCTGCTATAAAAAATAAATTTTAATATTAAATAAAATATTATAATTTATAAAGACAAATCAATGTAATTGCACAACATTTCAAAAATTATTATTTTATTTAGATTTCAAAATAAAGAGAAATTGAATACTATGTGATATTATATGGAATTTTAAGACCAAGTCGTAAGTAGCAAGATCAATTGGAGACGGGATTCTATTTGATCACGTTAGTTTGCTCTTACTTAATATTAATTAATTAGCTCAATTGGTTATTAGAAGCCCCAAGTGGCAAGTTATAATATACAAACGACAACTTTCTTAATTTCCACTAACAGCAAAGCAAAATTTTCCATTCCATGCAGTTTTATTTGACCTCTACATCTATCCCATTACAAGCTTATCTAAAAACATTTCCAATATGTTTATTTTTTTCAATTTAGGAAATTGAAAAAATAAGAAAAGACAAAAAAATAACAAGTTATTATTTTTTTATTGAATCAACATAATTAAAATAGTTTAATTTGGAGAAAATACCCAAAAAAAAAAATACCTAAACAAGAGATTTAATTTCATTATATTAATTATAGTATAAATATTGTATGATTTCAACGTATATATTTTTTTCTTTTGGTATAATCAAAAGGTTTAATCCTTTTGAGCCGGAGAACACAAAAATTTTTTATTTTCTCTATAAAATACACGTTTGATCAAACTTGTATTCTCACTCTTATAGAGATTGAGTTTGCTAATCACATACCAACACCTTATTGGTAATTTCAGTATATATTTAGTTCTGCTGGTGATTGGAAGCGTAGCTAGACTCAAAAATCAAGTAAAAACAAAATAAAATGCAGTATTTTTATTAAGTAAATTTTTTGAACAAAAATAATTATAGCTGAGCCTGAGTCTGTCCATGCTCCGGCCTTGTAATCATAGAGGTAGTATCCTCACACTTATTGAATGATTACAATAACATGAAGCATATATGATATGCATATATATATATATATATATATATATATATATAAATACACATCCTCTTCTTCTTATTTGCATTTCCCAGAACTTAAATTAACAAGTTGGATGAGGATAGAAATCCATATTTCCTTGTATAATGTCACTAAGCTCAGATGGGTTGACCCATTCTTGCTTCATAAGATCATTCACTATATTCTTGTCGGTATGGAATGCTCTTGCAAGAAGATCAGGATTAACAGATGGAACTGCACCAAATACTGTATTTGCCAAGGTCATTTCTCCTGGATTCTGACTGTTCAATGCAGCTATAGCAACTGCAGGGGTTTTCCCAATATTCATTTGGAAGTGAATGAGCCCAAATGGGAATACAAAAACATCTCCTGGCCTTAAAACCTTGGCGTAAAGACGGTGACAGGGATTCGAAGTGATGAAACCTGCATATAGAGCTCCTTCTATGATAGTCATGACCTCTGCAGCTCGAGGATGGCTGTGAGGTGGGTTTACACCGCCTGGTGTGAAGTCTATACGAGCTATGGAGAGACCATTGGTGTTAAGGCCAGGAATCTCTTCTACAGTTAAGATAGTTGTGCGGACTCCAAGTTGTTTTGAGGGTTCTCTAGCAATGTTGAATCCAGAAAAGGAAAAGTCATCCGGCGTTACAGTTTGTGGATCCTTGCAGAATCTTCCATTTACTAATACTGAATGCAACAAACAATAATGTTATTATTCATTAATTGAAATAAATATACTGATATATTAATTACCAACATTAAACAACACATACATTAAAAAGCCCACGTTAAAAGATATTGAAAATTATATTATATGCATATATATATATATATAAATGTTTTTTACTTTTTATTAGTAATATTACAGGATTAGATTCTTGATCCAGCTATATTATTTTTGCCAGATTTTTATTTAACATTTTCAGATTAGTTATGGATGCACCGAGAAGCCTATTGGCTTCAAATAGATTCCTCAAAATGCTAAAATTTTAAAAGTCTTAATCGATGTATGATTTTAAAAGCATAATCCACCACAGAAAGGTCTATGTATTAAAAACTAATGTTAATAGTATTTCTCAAGTGTTCTCTAATGGTGTGAATCATAGTAGAACGACCAAAAAAATCTGAATCCAATTTGCTTTTGTGGGCATAGATATATTTTCTAATGAGAATATAAAAATACACTGAGTGCAGGCAAATATTGCTTATCTTAATTATATGCTTCCATTGCTATTTTCATTCATTAAAATTTAACAATTATAATGATCAGAAACTAAATAATTATCATGTCATAAAGTTGATGAAAGAAACTAAATCTGAAAAATCAAGAAAAGGACATTAAATGTTACATACCACCGCAAGCCGAGTCATCGGTTGCGACACAGAAATCTTGGACAGGGCTAGGATCATAGGCAATCGCTGATGACCAAGTCATAGCCAAAACACTGAGAGCTATAAGCAAATTAGATATTCCCATCGTGCTTAAAAGTTAATAATTTGAAATTTTTTTTTTTGTTATGCATATGCTAGTTAGCTAGCTAGTAGCATTTGTTTGGTAAGAGATGACAAAATCTTGCATGGAAATGCATGGCTATTTATAGACAAGGAGGATTATTTGAAAGTTCAATTATTTCACAAAAATTTTCATTATGATTTGAAGATTATGACGGTGGACAATGAAAGTAAATTTCTATCAAAAATAGGTTTCGGATCTTTCATTTTGGGTTTAATTTCAAGTAACACATAAATTTTCCTTAAAAATCTTTACGCATGTCTTGATATTTACAATTATCAATCTCTACAACTACATTTTTTTAAAATTGAACTCCTAACTTTATAAAAATCATCTGTTGAACTCAAACGTATTAAGTCGCTTAAGTCACTTCTTAATTTAATTTTATACAATAAAATTTCATTTGTCAATATCAATGAAATGAAGAATTAAGTCATAATCTTTAGTTAGATTGTATCATTAATCATTTTATTTTAATATGAGGATGCATGAGAAAAGTATTTTCATAATATTGATATTTAACCTTATTTTTTAATATTTTCATAGATAAACAATACAATATTGCCATATCCTATTTACCTTATTTTTTCCCAAATATAGAAAAATACAACTACCTTATGATTACCTTACAAAACTTTATAAAACCTTTCTTCACCCATCAAGTAAAGCCTGATGAAAAGTTGCTTAGGTAATAATATGATAAAGCTTGGTAGCCATGGACCTTGGCCCCTCCCAGCCCTACGTTTATTTTTAGAAAATTTACTTATTAAATAGTAAATTTTTTTAATATTTTAAATTTTGAGTCGGATTTTACCGTTTATTACATAAGATAACTCGTCATCTATTACAATAAGAAAAGAGATTAAATATATAGTTAAACTTAGTAAATCCTTATATTAGCAACTACCGACATCTGAACTTACTTATTTGCGAAAACTTATAGTCAAGTGTCTGCACATTGTATGAGTTCTCAAGCAACAATCATATAATCAAATAATAGCAATAGTACGTGAATTAGGTGCAAGAAACCATACTATACATCACTTTAGGGAGCAACTCTCATCCCATACTATATGCTATGTTTAAATAATGTTACCTAAAGAAACTACACTATCATCCCCACCTATCTGTCACCATCATTTTCTTTTAATTTTATTTTATTAAATAAATATATGTAGAAAAAATTTAGAAAAATCAATGAACAATACCCAAATCGATAGGCCCGCAAAAACACCGAAATCTGCCTGAAAATGCTAAGCAAAAAGAGCTGGAGAACCTCAAAAGATAAAAAATATACAAAATACAAATTCGTAAACATTATACTTAATCCTTTATCCCTAAGTGATTCAACTTCATCCGATGATCTTGTCCCGAACAAGCATAAACTCTATAACAATACAGGCAAAGCCGAAATGGTAGAAAGAAACACAATCGTCAATAGGCTCCACAAGCTCAACGAACATATCAGGAAAAAAAAAATTGAAACTATTTTTGATTTTTAAGGGTTTTGAAATTACCCGAAATTTCCATAAAGTGTTTGGAAATTTTGTTATTAATTCAGCATTATCATTTTTTTTTTTTTTTTGACAGAGGTTTATGTACTTATTTATTTGATGCTTTCACTATTTTTGTATTTTCTGACTTACTTTTTTGATATTTGAAAAGTTGTTTTTATTTTTTTTGTTAAAGTATATTTTAATTTTGAAACAGATGTGTGGGTAAGGTATGTGTAGAACATTAGCTAGCCACACGCCCATCTTCCAAACTCTACAAAAAATATACCATTCCCTACCCAAACCGAATTAATAAAAATATTATAATTTGCAGACACAAACAAATGTAAATGGTTCAATGTTTCAAAAGTTATTTTTTATTTAGATTCCGTACGAATAAAAGAAATTGAATACTATTTGATATTATATGGAATTTTACGACCAAGTCCAAAGTACGCAAGACCAATTGGAGACCAAATTCTATTTGATAACGTTAGTTTCCTCTTACTTAGAGTCATGTTAGGCGGTTAACTCTTTTATTAGTATTTAGCTGTTAGCAGTTTATGTAGTTTTAATATTAATTAACTTAAAATTAATTTTTTATATAATCGGGAAGTGTACATCTTCGGCTATAGAGCACAAACATTTTTATCCCTTCTAGTAAAGTTCCCTTCTTGAATATTAAATTTGTGTTCTTATCCTTTTCACTAAAATTTATTTCTTCAAGATTGAATTTGTGTCCTGATCTATATAAAAATTGAGATTGCCTGTCACCGCAAAGAACACCTTATTTATAATAATACAAGCCGCGATTTCCTTAATGTCCACAAGCAGCAGGGCAAAATTTTCCGATCTATGCAGTTTTCTTTGTCCTCTAATAAGTCCTTAATCAATATAATCCTGCTCAATACACAAACTTGCTACCTCTACCATAAAGCATAGCAATTCAATTATTGAATTTTTGTTCCATAATATAAAAAATTAATTGCTCAACCAAAATTAGTCGAATGGGTAAAGATATATATAAAAATAAAAAATATTCCTGTCTCTTGGATTCAACCAATTTGAACTCTGATAGGTGCCATTGAAAGAATGCTGTATACCAAGCAACGATCATTGACATATATTCCTACTCCTGTATTAAGGGTGAGAAAACAGTCGATTTAGTTCAAATTAAATCAAACCAGACAGAAAAAAAAATGCAAACTGAAGCTTTTAGATGAGACTGAACTGAAATTGGCATTTGAATCAAATTGCTCAAACCAAACTATTCAATTCAGCCAATTTGATCAGTTTCGTCATTTTGATTCGAACGAAATAATAAATTTGGTTCAAACTAAATAAATTAAACCTCCCTCATATAGTTGATTGAATTGAAATTGGTTGTTTCAATTTGGTCGGTGGTTATGCACATCTCTACCCAATATTAGATCGGCAAACTGCATAAACAAAGGAGTTAGATATGCACAACGACAGAGCTAGAGACCGCCCGCCAACAAAAATTTTTTTTTCAAGATTATACACATAAACTATAAAATTTTTTTTATTTTACCTCTTAAAATAGTAAATTTTTCAATTTCGCCTCACCTAACTCTTAAAAATTTTTTTACTCCTGGCTCTGTCCCTTAATACACACATAGCATAGCACATTCCACAGCTAAAAGATTAATATGAACGAAAGCAACAATAATTCATATATACTTTGGATTGATAATGCTTCCCCTTTTTCTTTCCGTCTTTCTTTCTTTTAAAGTTGTGATTCAATTAAAGGGATCAAAGAAGAAGTTTCACAATTAGATAAACAAAATTTTAAAAAAAAAAAAAAAAATTGTTTTTATTAATGTCGGCGGATCCAGAAACTTTTTTCTTTTTTCTTTCTATATTCGAATGCGAGTATAAATATATAACTTTTCTATAAAAAAAAATGCAATATTTATATAATAATAAGAAATACAAATATAGAAAATTACAATTTGTGTGGAGATGATTTTGATATAAAAAATGGTCATTTTCAAATAGATGAAACTTGCCATGTCTTAATTATCTCTACTGTACTATACAATATAGATGAATTGATAAAGTGAAATACCTCTGCGAAATGCAGGAATCGAATTGGAAGAAATGGCATCCCTGCCTGCATGCTGCTGTAATGTCTTGCCTAAATCGTATAATTTTACACCAAACAAACAATTCTTTGATGGTAGAACAATAACATAGAGTTAACAAGAAACGGCGTATAAGAAATATCATACCCATGTTGATCATAGCCAACGCCCATCTCCACGAAAAATAGCTTCATGGGTGGGTTTCCGCTACCGTTGCCATCGACTGCAGTAACTTCCATGGGCGTTGCTGTGGCTTTGCAGTTGCAGTGTAGATAGATATATATTAATATTATATAACTTCTTATTGATTACATTAAACAATAAAATAAAATACACTATCACATATTTTATATTAGTTTTATTTATTATAATAATAATCAATAAATTCAAAAGTTATTATAAAATATATAAACTTTCTATTAATTATAATTTTGTTATGTAATCAAATTTCAAGAGTTATTATAAAATATTTCATATTTTATTTTATTTATAATTATAATTATAATTTTGTTATGTTACCATTTATAGCATATGAACTATATATATTTACTTTGTGTCTTGAAATTTAATTATTCAATGTTACTCTATTATTTACACATTTTAATAAATTATAAAATTATATTTTATTAATTGATTAGATATAATTTATTAAACTTATTTTTAAATTTAGAACTAGTATATATACATACACACACAGAAGAAAAAATAGAACTTGACTCACTATTTATTTATTTATTTATTTTATAAATCCAAGTATGTTAAATATATATATATATGTCGCTAAATATTAAAAGTTGATTGTATATTACTGTTATTTTATTTTTTGGATTTAATTATTGCATTACTTTTAGAATTATTATAAACTATTTATAAATGTTGATTGATTTGAAAAAAAAAAAAAAAGATAAAAAAACAAGAGCTAAAGATATTAAAAAAAATGTCTAGGAAATATGAGTTTCAATTTTATAATTTTGAATTTATATATAATTTTTTAATTAAGATAAATTACATTTAATTTAATATATAATTTATTATCAAATTAATTCATATATTATATTATACACCTGTTTATTTATATATTTATATTTATACAAATGAATATGTCTTCTTTTCCAATATATACATATGTATATATCTTGAACTTAAACATGAGGACTGAATTGCAATATAACTTATTATTAGATTGATGAAGGATGTAGTTTTATTTTTATCAAAGCTGTTTTTAGCAAAAACAGAAAATAATAAACAAACAAATGTTATTTGAAAGGAAAGAAAATATAATAAAATTTATAATATATTAAAATTATTTTTAAATAAATATAAATAGATAATTAAGCATTTTAAAATTTTAATTTTTTATCTTTTTTTAAATTTATTTTTTAATAAATATATATACTTACGACATATTTAAAAATTTTTATATTTTATTTTTTAAATATTTGATTCTATTTTTAATTTTTATTATAATTTAAAATATTTTATTTGAGAGATGAAAAAATATTTTTTATAATATTTTATATATAAATATTTAAAATTAAATTTTAAAATAAAATATACATAATTAAGCTTTTTAAAAATTCTGAAATTTTTAATTTTTAAAATTTGTTTATTTTCAATTTAAAATGAATATATTTGTGGGACAACAAATAATTAAAAAATTTTTATTTTAAAAATATATATATTGTTTTATTGTTATATCCATATATCTATATATATTGAAATGTGTTTATTAGGTATTATTATAGAATTGTACATAAATTAATTTTAGATAAACGACGATATAAATTAAATTAATATATATACTGCTATTTTATTAACTAATCATTATAATTATATTAATCTCATACGAAATTTTATTTTAATATTATAAAAATCTAAATAATAAATGACAAAAATTATAATCAATATGTAATATTAAAAAATAAATATAAATAACAAGTAAAAGTGAATAATGACATAAAATTAATCGGCTTGAAAAATAAGCATAGTCATCGCCCAACACATGTAATAAAAGAGACTAGTATGTATAAAAAAAGAGTTTAAAACACCAAATACTAATGAAAAAACAAACTGAATTACCAAATTCCATTATAAACAAAAAAAAAAAAACATAACTTACTCAAATTTTAAGATTTAAAGTATCCAGCAATAAGAAATTTATCATTCATACATCTTGTATTTCAAACTATCAACAAAGAAGATAAAAAATATGTATATAAACTTTTTAATAATGAGTAGCAATTCAACAAAAGGAGAGAAAACATAATAAATCAAAAACGTATTTTCGTTAAGAGGTTACCACAAATGCTCAAGATATATCAAAATATCAAATTTCAAGCTGAAATGCATCGTTTCTTCTTTATCAAAAGTGTTTTTCATCCATGCAATCAAATCTAAAATCTCATTTATTGATATCTTAGCAAAGAAAGGAGTTGATCAGATGAATCCTTTTTTAACTTGGCTTTAATCTCATTTACTAGCTCTTGGATAATCGATTTGGAAGAATTTTGTTTTCATTTTTGTTTCCTTTCCTCGTTCATGAAAGGAAGCCGAATTCATTTTACTTCTCTATTTCTGCTTATAGGCTTTTCTTCTCTTTTTCAGGTCTGATTTTCAGGACGTATATATAGAGAAAAGCTTACTGGTTTGGATGTAGAATTCTGGATTAGGGAAATTTTTTCTACTTGCTTAAGTATTTTTTAATAATAATAATAATAAATTTATATTTACTGATAAAGAAAAAACACTTAATAATAGATCAATGATGGATATTAGCAGTGTCAAAATTAAATAATCAAATGTCATGTTTTGGTGCAACGACTTTCCGTAAGTATTTTGAAATTTTCTCGTTCAAATTTTGCACGTCTATGCATGTATTGCATCAAAGACTCATGGGCTGAGCTTGAGCTTTCCATTGTGGGTAATTCAGCCCAAATCAATGACATTGCACGTTTAAACTAGACTCAAATTTTAAAATTTTTTGCAGGGTTAGATTTAGAAAAATAAATAAATCCATTCAATCGAATCGGACCAAACTTAAGACTTGCCATATGAAAAATTAAACCCGATCCATCTTAGTTTATAGTATGACAAGATCTACGTACCAGGATTAGGGTTATAAATTGGTTTAGAATAATATTCTCATTACTCTTTTTTAACACATTTTTTTATATATACAAGGTTCAATAAACTAAATAACACTGTAATAAAGAACATTTTTCCCTTTAAAATAACATTCACGACAACTTTTACGGTAAAAAAAAAAATTCGAACCGAAGACCTCTCCCTCCCTACATCTTATATAGAAAGCAAAAAAAAAAATCGATTGGGATTTTTAATACATTTATGCCATATATTTAATAAGTTTTGAAATAATAACCGATTTAACCAATAATTCAACGTTATTACGTTAGAGTAAAAACAAATTCCAAGTAAATTTGGATTTTTCTTTATTGAGCTTGGGGTGAGCTATTCCTAGTTCTTCCTCCTTCCGCCACTCGACATAATGATACAAAATGACATTTTGGTATAAGATTCTAAGTTTGAACTAACTAATCAAGTCAAATTAAGTCAAAATTGAAAAAAGAATATTCAGACATATATTAATTAAACAACATGCAATAGTACATGTCACTTATGTAACATGAAATTGGTGAGAGAGGCATATATTTAAGCATCCTCATCTTTATTATGCTACAATACACTCTTTTGAGATTTTTTTTTTTTAAAAAAAAAAAAAAGAAGAAGGAAAAGCAAGAAATTATATCCTCTTTTTATTACTACAATGTAGTGAATTATTTATGAGGATATTAATTAATTTTCTGCATGCAGAATTTCAGGGATTAATTAAAACTAAAAGCCTATTAATTAATAAAGCTGATCTGGATCAACCCATTCTTCTTTTTGAAGTTTAGTCACTAAATCCTTATCAAGATGGAATGCTCTTGTCAGAACATCAGGATTTACAGATGGGCCAGCTCCAAATATTGTATTCGCAATGGTAACAACTCCTGGATTTTGGCTATTCAATACAGCTAAAGCAACTGCAGGAGTCTTGCCAATATTCAATTGGAAGTGAATGAGGCCATGTGGGAACACAAACGCATCTCCTGGTTTTAAGATCTTGGCGAAAAGGCGGTGATCGGGATTTCCCGTAATAAAACCTGCATAAAGAGTTCCTTCTAACACAGTCAGTATCTCTGCAGCTCGAGGGTGAATATGGGGTGGGTTTAGACTGCCATTTGGTGCAAAATCAATTCGGACTATGGATAAGGCATTAGTGTTGAGTCCTGGAACTTGATCTACGGTTGACAGAGTGAGACGTACTCCTAATTCTTTTGAGACTTGTTTACGAACGTTAAGCCCTGTAATAAAGAAATCGTCTGCTGTCACTTCCTCTGGATCTTTGCAAAAATTTCCATTAACGAACACTGCATGAAAGTAGTGCAGTTAGTTATACACTTAAACGCAATTAAAAAAGAAAGAAAGAATCACAATTAGCTCACACTTACCACCATATTTGGTATCATTGGTTGCAACACAAATGTCTTGGAGAGGACTAGGGTCATAAGCCATCGCAAAAGAGAATGCCGAAGCCAAAACTGCAAGAGCTACAAGAAAATTTGCAGTTCTCATTATTGCTTAATTAGAATTCTACAACTTGTTATTTGCTTCGATGAGGTGTAAGAAACCTTGCATGGGTATTTATAGATGAAGGCTTTCAGTTTGATAAGCAAATGGACAATTGTCGCCATATTTTGTTGACGTTTAACAATCAATTTATCCAAAATTATTTTTTGTTATTTTGGCATATGTCATACTATTAATTTCACTACCCCACGCTGAAATTAGATTTTCAAAGTCAGTGGGCTATTTTATAAATCGTTACATTACTGTCACTTTATGCCATTGGTTCAATGGTTATTTATTTAATATATAATAAAAAATAATATTTAATCAAAATATGAAAAGCTATTATCGAATATAGTCTTAGTTTTTAATTATTGAGTACAAATCATTTATTATGAATTAGCTGAACTAAATGTCCTTTTAAGAACGGTTTCATTTCATTATCGGTGAAAACTAACAATTGATAGTCGTTATTAATTGTGATAAAATGTCATAAACAATCTTATATTATTTTTAGTTCAATTTATTATTCAAGTAAAAATTGTCTAATTTTTATTCCTTTTAGCTAACTTTTGAGGGATGAATTAGTCACAGTCAGATTCCATACTTCAAATTTTTCTCTACCAAAGAACAATCTCTATATAAAGTACATGATTTTGCCAATTAAATTTAGTTTATTACCGTTATGGTAAGTGAAGTGTTGAATTCAGTTCCCCAGTCATTGAATATTTCTAGAAAGATTGAATAGCATAGAATTGACAGCAGAAACTGGATTTTGAAAATTTATCATATGATTTATTCAATTCTGTTTGGTTCGATTTTAATTTTAAAAATCACTAAGAGTTAATTATGTTTAATAAATACAATTTTATAAATTAAAATATACAATAATCATAGTTTTAATAATTAAAAATTTTAATAAGTCAACATAAAAATTAAGCCGTCACTAATTTATTTTTCTAAAAAATTCGAATGTAAATTTATGTATTTACATTTCCTCAACTCAAAACAAGCATTTCATTATATAATGTATATATATAATTTAACCAGTAAAGGTTTTATCTGAAGCAATTATATTATTAGTTGAATGAAGAAATTAATAAATAAATAAAAATTGATTTGATATTTTGACAATAGTTGATTGCTTGCGTGGCCAAGTCATCATTGGCGGCTTTCCTAAAATGAAAAGAGATTTTGTTTTTGTTTGAGCATTTTTATATTATTATCTAATTTGGTTTTTCTTTTGTTGCACAAGCGAATTTATTCGCGCGTTGCAACGAATATTTTGTCTATTAATTTTTTTAAAATTCTATTTTATAATCATTTGATTATTAATTATATTTTTTTCACACAGATAACTTAAGATATTTACGAACATATTAAAAATATATTCTATGTTTCAATCAAAAGTCATTTATTGTAAGTCTATTAAATATATAATAGTTTTTAAATAATAAAAATTAATTTTAAACTTTGTTTCAATTTATAATTTTAATTTGAATCAATTTATATAAAGAAATATGAAATTTAAGTAAAAATTCATATAAAATTATTTTAACTTCAATAGGCTCTCCCCAAATCATATATTGTATTTTTCTTAAATCTAAAAGTAAAATTGTCAAAAATATTGTTTTAAATATGATTGTAATTTTGAATGAATTAATTAAAAATATTCAAGAATATTGTTTTAAATATTTTCTTAGATGAGTTTTAAATAAATTCAAAAATATCAAATACTTGATTGGTTAAAAAAATTATTGTTAATATTTGAATTTAAAAAAAAAAAAAAAAGAAAAATTGTTCATGAAAGGAAAAGTTTTTAAATACATAAGTTATGCCAATAATCAACTTATGAAGAATAGTGATGAAGATTATATGAATAATAATTTTATTTCATAGAAATTTATAATAAAATAAAAAAATTTTGAAATTGAAAAAAAGAAAAATAATGCACTCTTCATTTGAGCTTAGCAATAGACAACTCAAAACCCAGTGGATCGTGTTACAAAGTGTAGCGTGGTTTACTTTTTGTAATTGTTCCACGTGTCAGTAATATAAGGCTAAATATGTCAAATTAAATAATAAAAAATAGCAAAACAGGCAAGAAGCCAAAATCACTGTTTTATGAAGAGTGATTTTGGTTTTTTTAATATATATATATATAAGTTAATTTTGCTCGTCCAATTTTGCGGATATAGGCAATTTTTTTCAAAAAAAAAAATACTAAATTAATAATAAATAGAATGTTTGATTTATAATTTTTTATAATATTATTTTAAATTATTATTAATTTAAAAAAATAAAATTTTCATTTATTTTTAATACACGTAATTTATTTAATGTTTATATATTTAGTTAAGAAAAAAAAAATTATATCAATCTATAAAGATATAATTTAATAATAATATTATTTAATTTTATATTACATTTATATTTATCGATTCAAAATCTTGCATTCAAATTCAGCAAAATCTATTATTTTGATTTATTAAATATTTTATTTGCATGAATTTATAATCATTTCAATCCAGTTAAACTCATTTTTTTAAAATTTATAATTTAAAAATTCACTATTAAAATTTAGAAAAAAAAAATCAATACATGCATATGCATTATTACACATCTAAATTTATGAGCAACATCATTTTTTTCTTTTTATTTATTTATTTGAACTAAATTTTATTATACAAAACTTATTAATATTATATTTTGATTTTTATATTTATATAAGATGAAAATTATTAATTTTTAAATAATAGAAATTTCATCATAGAAATTTCTGTTTAGTTTAATTTAATTTTTTAATAAAATTTAATTATGTTGAATTTTCATAAAATAAAATGGATTATGTAAATAGTATATTTGTATACTTGAGATATAGAGATAAATTTAATTTTGAAAACAAACCAACTAATATTTATTATTATATTCATTATTTAAAATATATGTAATTTATTATAATAATTTTAAAAAATTATATTTGTGAATAGTGAATCTATCTAAAGAAATAAAAAAAATAAAACTTTTAATATACTATAGCAAAAATATTTTAACTATAATTTAGTGAGTCATTAAAATTTATTTTGAAGAAATTATTTGTAAAAGTAGTTTTTAATGTAAACTCAAAAAGTAGAAACATAGGAGGAGAAATTAAAAAAAATAAATAAAAAAGGAATGAATTAAATGAAAAAGAAAAAAGCTAAGGACAAGAATGTCACTATAGAAAAAAAGGTTGGTTAAATTGGTAATACACTAATTCTGTGAACAGTGATTTTTTTTATTGAGTTTTAGTGTATATATATAATATAATGTCTTGCGTTTTGGAAAAAAAAATTGGAGATTATGGTCACTATATAATATTTATACATATAATAATAATGTATGCATTTTTCTATTTATATTGTAATTTATATTGGTAAAAATAGCTATTAATATTGATATATATTATTTTCCTGTAGTAGTGTTTTTCCATAATTTATAACTTTATAAAAAAATTTTACCGACTTTTTAATTTTTAATTTAATTTATAAATATTTAAACTTATAAAATTATATATATATATATTAAATATTTTAACTTATAAATTTTAGTAATGAAACATAAATTTAAATAATTCAATTTGCTAATGAGTATTTAATAAATATAATTTTTTACGCATGAATTAATAATCAATAATTTGTATATTATTAACTATTTAATTAATATAATTTTTATAAATTCAAATGTCTAAAATAGTAATTTTATAAATTAATATATTTAATAGATTAAAGTAAAAATTTAAAGTATCATTACACCTTTCTGTGAAATTTATAAACATATTTATTTATTCAATTATCCTTTTAAATACTTAGATACAATAACAAGAAAGCAAAATTGAGAAAGAAGATATGGAAATATTTGAAATTGAAGAAAATGAAGGTATTGAGTATGGAACAAGTTAAAATAGACATTAAAACAAATTTTAGATTTCTATATATGAAAGATTGTCTTTATTACAATATTCTTCTAAAAAGCTCATTTATTTTTTTTTATTTCACATTGTTTATGTAAAGACTTTATTACAGTAATATTTCATAATCTGCTCCTTCAAACTCTAAATACTATAATAAATATTATACCACTAAATACTATCTACTGAACGAACTTCGAAAATTTCTATTACCTCAAAATATTTTTTAATTTTCATTTAATTTGATAAAACTTATTTGAATTCTTAAGTACTTAGAATAAATAGATATTTTACCTATAAAAACTAAATTTTACGAAATTCAATAGTACTCGGTTTCATTAATATTAAAATCGATGGTTATGTTGGATAAGCTATAATGAAATGTAATATAATATTATTATAAAATTTTATACTAAAAATATAGGCTACTCAAATATAGTATAAGTGTATAGTGTTATATAGTATTATGAAATGATTTACCTACTTCACATTTTATTTATTTATTTATATAAAAAAACGAAAGATTATGTTAAAATTTCTTGGACTCTCTCGAAATTGGGCTTGTTGTCGTCAATTCCCGTTATGGATGAACGAAAGAATTTGTAAATTATAACGGTAACAAAGCCCAGCAAATTTGAGTAGAATTGGGCTTATGTTTTGTTAATTAAAATTACAATGCAATGGGCCAGAGTTACATGAAATGACCAAATGAACCCTTGTTGTTCTCTTTTAATTCGAAAACCGACCTAAACTCGACTTATTTAAGATAGCAAGTTGCAATAGGCGGCAGTAATGATCAGCTTCTGTGTAGGTTAGGTTGTTTCTGTTATTTACAAATCAACTTCTGCAGTTCTCTATCAATTCAATTAACCATGCAAGTCTTTGTTAAAATCCCAGCAGAAAAAACCCTGGTTCTCGACGTCTCGCTGGCGAACACCATAACCGACCTGAAATCAAGATTCAAAACAAAGCAAAAATTCCAAAAGACCAACAGCGCTTAATATTCGCCGTCAACCAAATCGAAGACGATCAAACCCTGGCTTTCTATAATATTCAACACGAATCCACTATCTACCTCTTGCTTAGGCTTCCCGGCGGCGGCGGCAACAAGAAAAAGAAGAAGAAGGTGTTTACGACTCCTAAGAAGGAGAAACACGAGAAAGAAAAGGAGAAGCTGGCTGTTTTGAAGTACTATAAGGTGGATGACGAAGATGGTAAAGTGGAGAGGTTGAGAAAGGAGTGTAGTGAGTGTGGACCTGGAATTTTTATGGCTAATCACTTTGACAGACATTGCTGTGGCAAGTGTGGCTTAACGATTCTTTTTAATCGAACGGATGACAGCCCTTCGGATGTTGATGTGTAATTTTTTCTTTTGGTATTAGATTTGTTAATTAGGCTACTAATCATCATTATATCATTATAAACCAAAATTATCACAACTAAAACCACAATTTACTTCATAAAGTTTTCAATTAAAGTCGATAAAAAAATTAATAAAAAATTTCAATTAAAGTTAATAAATCCATCGTACTGTATAGCAATTAAGTTTTTGAATTACATTCCAACAAGAACAAAATATGTAAGCATTAACAAAAAAATTATGGTTATTCTTACAATTTGATGTTTTATGTAAAAAGTGTCACCGGCAACTGCTAAATATACAAAACAATCCATAAATGTTTATGTAAATCACAATTATAATTCGAAACAGATTTTCTTTTTTTTTTTTCGTTCTCTGTCATTCTTGACAGTCCTCTCTACAAGTATTTGTAGGTTAAGATGGCTGACGTATTGAAACTTAACTTTTCTGGTTTGAATTCAAGCAGTTAACCTGTAGCCTGTAGGCTCCACATATAGCAGAAAATGCCAATTGAATTTTATGAAGTTTGATTTTTGTACAATACCCAGTAGATTCATGCGTTTACTTTGAGAATTTGCTAGATATTTCAGTTCCTAATGCAAAGGAAGAGGTCTTAATTCAATTCCTCTGCTTGAAATTCAACCTTTAAGTGGTCGTTTTGATTAGAGTTTATATCTAATTTTTGAACATTTGTATTCATATTCACATCCATGGCTGAAGCATTGGTAGGAGGACCATTTCTTTCTGCTTTCCTGCAGGTTTTATTTTACCGGGTTGCTTCCCCAGAAATTGTTGAAATTTTCAGCGATCGAAATTGAATGATCAACTTCTTGATAAGCTGAGTACGACAATGATATCTGTTAATGGAGAGCTGGATGATGCAGATTATTAGGCCAGCCGTGAAAAGTTGGCCTGACAAGCTTAAAGATGCAATCTTTGAAGCTGATGATTTGTTGGATGAGATTTCTTATGAAGCTATGCGATTAGAGCTTGGGGTTGGGTCTCAAACCCTCATTGATCAGGTGAGGAGCTTTTTCTTTCCTTTTAATTCTTTTGAAAAGGGGATGGAAACTAGGTTGGAAGAGATTCTTCAATGACTAGAACGTGAAGATTCTTGGAAGATTACTAAAAGGACTCGCCATCTGTCATATGCAAGAACAGAATTTGATGCACCAGAGAAGTTTGAGAGGATCTATGAAGCACAACTTCTTCGCACCCTCTTATTTGTAGAGTGGTCCTGCATTGATAACGAATTAATGCATGATTTGTTGTCAATGCTCAAGCGCTTAAGAGTGCTGTCATTGTCTCAATACCAGAGCCTAGCTAATTGCCAAGTCCAATTGGGAATTTTAAAGCATTTGCGAGATCTAAATCTTTCTGACCCATCAATTGAACGACTGCCTGATATTGTTCGTACTTTGTATAATTTGCATACGTTAATCTTGCATGAGTGCAGATGCCTTGCTTGATTCTATCGGAAATTTGGAACATTTACGATATCTGAATCTTCATGGAACATCAATCAAAAGGTTACCTGAATCAATGGGTAATTTGTATAACTTGCAAACTTTAATCTTGCTTGGGTGTGAAGACCTCATTGAGTTGCCGGCCAACATGAAAAGGTTAGTTAACTTACGTCATCTTGAGATTCTGAGAACACAATTGCAGGACGTGCCTCCAGAAATTGGTATAAATTAGAAAATCTTCAAATATTAACTAATTTCATCCTGGGGGAGCGTACTGGATTTAGGATTAACGAGCTGGGTGAGCTTCATAATCTCCAGGGAATACTTCCAATATCGAATCTTCAAAATGTTGTGGATGCTTGAGATGGAATGGTGATACTGATGATTCACTTCATGAAAGATGTGTGCTTGAGCAATTAAAACCTTATACAAATTTGGAATATCTTTTCATTAGTGGGTATGGGGAACACGATTTCCAAATTGGGTTATTTCCGAAATTTTGTCTCCTTGAAGCTCATTGAATGCAAATACTGTGCCTACTTGCCTCCACTTGGGAGTTACCATCTCTAAAAAATCTCTCAATTATAGCATTTGATAGTGTTCTGGTTATTGGTCCTGAGTTCTATGGAAGTCATGCACCTACAAAGAAGCCATTTAAATCTCTCCAAATTTTGAGAATTGAAAGGATGGCACAGTGGCATGAGTGGATTTCTTATGCAAATAAAAATGAAGCTTTCTCTATTCTCCAACAACTTTATATAAGGCTTGTATAACTTGATTACTCAAATGTTGAATCATTCCCAGAGGAGACACTGCTGCTCATCACCCTTACCTTTCTCAGAATCTGTGATTTTCAAAATTTGAAATCCTTTGCATGGGGCTTCAACACCTCACTGCTCTTAGAGAATTGGAGATATTTTACTGTCCTAAGCTCCAGTCCATGCCAAAGGAGGGATTACCTTCCTCACTGTCTTCTCTGTCTATTTGTACATGTCCTTTGTTGGAAGAAAGATGTGAAAAGGAGAAAGGGGAATTGGCCCAAGATTTCTCACATCCCCCATATAGAAATTTGTTTCACTGAGATCAAATGAGGCAGAGTCCAGTTTTCATAAATCCAATGCAGGTATTCTTCTTTCTTGCTTTCCATAGAACCTGCTGACAGGGTAATTACTTATCAGGATGCATGACTCCTGATGAATTTGTGCAATTTGCTGAATAGCTGCAGTTTTCTATTCAGTTCTCAGTTAGCTTTATTTCTGTTGTATCTTGTAGCAAGTCTGATAAGATGGTAGGTGAAAACAATCTTTTATCTTATTTATTCTGATGATAGAATAAAAAATAAAATAAAATACAAATTAGCATTTCAGAGTTCATAGGTAGTTGGATTCAGTTTTTCTTTCTATAGAAGCTGTATGTTCATTAAAAATTAGCATTTGACATTTGAGCTTACGCTTGGTTTAGTCAGCTTTAATGTAAAAATAATGCGATATATAAATAAATATTACATTAGAAATACATTTAATTATATTACATTACGGCTTATCAGAACGGAGCTTGTTCTTCTTTATTTATAACAAAGATCAAATAGCAGCATATGAATTTCTTGCCCTGCACATGTGTGATTGTGTTGTTATTGGCGATATATATATATATATATATATATCAGAATCATGCATCAATCTTGGATTTTATTTTTATTTTAATGTTTAAATCAAACATAACATTCTAAAATTAAATCCTCCTTGGCAACATAATTATCTCTAGACAGCATTATTTAATGATAATGTACAAAAATATGATTTTTGACTATTAACATTATATATAAAAAATCGTTTTGCTCATATCATTATTATTTGATACTACCAACTTCATAGGATCAAATGTACATTGAGCTTTTCCCCTTCTGTGCATTCACAAAACTCATATCACCAATTATTCATTTAAAAATTTTAAATTTCAATTAATACCTCTATATGCTTCAGAAAAATTAATTTTCATTTATAGAACTTATGTGTTTTTCACATATAAGTCTTGAGCTTACCACATATTATTAGTAGATTGGTAATTTGAATTTAAAAGCTATATATTGCTTTCATGGGTTTCTAAAAGTCTTCCAATGCTTTCTTCTTCTACAGTTAAGTTCTCTCCTAGCAAGCCTGCCTGCAAAAAGAAAATATTCTAGCAAATTTATCCTTAAATAGTTTCGTAGAACTGTAGGATTGTGAATATAATTTAATAGCTCACTGGTAAGGTGTTTGGGCGAAATAGCATGAAAGTATGCTTGGAAGAAACTCTTATTCTCTCTGAGTAGTTCTTCCCACACTACCAAAAAATAAAAAATTGTCAAAAGAAGAAGAAGAAAGAAGAAGAGAATGAACCTGTAAAAGTGACTATAGGATGAACACTAGCATGTCTTGCAAGTGCCTTCACACAAGCATCTCTACTCATGTGAAAGAGCAAACACCTCTCTATCAAATGTTGAACCTATGAATTGAATCATTCAATTAAGATAATAAAATAATAATTTTGCAGGGATATTCCTATTACAATGTATAAAACAAAAGGAAAGATTCTAAAAAAGTATCTAAGATTTTGTTAGATAGTGTTGTTTAAATAGAAAATTTACCATTCTAATATATTCTTGTGGTTGGCAATGCAAACAAGGAAGGTGATGATGCTCATAATACATTTTGATTTTTTTTTTTTTTTTTTTTTCAAGTGGGTATTTTGTGAGAGAGGCAATTGAAAAAGTGAAGGTTGCTCTAGATATTTATGTTGGCTATATATAAATATTTATGCAGGTGTAGCAAAGGAGGAAGGAGTGGCTTTTATCCATAGATATCCAAGTGAAGGGCTAAAAGCGCACAAGGAATCCAAGCAAGGGCTCACCTCATCTTCTAGTGATAAGACTCTTTGTTATGTATATGTTTATTTTTTGATAGGTGAAAGAACATAAATGATCTTTTTGAGATGGGAAATTATGAAAATGACATCTTTAGACATATATTCACATAAAAGGAATTTGGTTACTTATGCTTTTTTATGGTTTAGTTTGTACTTTATCAATAAGGTTTGCTTTTTCATCATCCTATCTTATAAGCCCTTACTTAGAATTTCTTAGTGAAAAAAAGGTTCATAGCCAACAAAAATCAGCCTTCACAACAATTGGAAAGTATAATCAAACTTTTGACTTAAATTTGTCAATTAATGTATATCAAATTTAAATGAGACAATTTGTTAACTTAAATGCATACTAACACAAAACTAAACCATTTAAAAGAAAATTGAAAAAAAGAAAAAAAATTTCTGAATATTGAAAATTTTTAAAAAATCTTATAAGAACATAATTATTAATCCATTGATTATTAGTAATTACGATTATTGATTACCCGTAATTGTCCGTAATTACTGATTACAATCATCGATCATCAATCATTATCGGCAGTTAATATCAATTACCAATAAGTATTATTTATTATTTTTATATTCTTTTTCATATTTAATAGTAAAATTTTAGAAAAAATATTTTGTAATATTTTTAATTTAATTCTCAATATTGCAATCAAATAAAAAAATGTTATTTGAACTCTTTTAATAATTTTTATTTTTAAAAAATAAATGGTGGTTAAGTGGTATAAGGGATGACGGTTTTAAGCGATGCAAACTGATTCTCAGTCAGCAGTCCTCTTGCTAGAGTTTCCTTCTGCTCGTCCGAGTAACCTTGTAGCCAGATGTAGAGAGTTGCTGAGGCGAGAGTAGCAAGTGAATGTGAGGCAAGAGTAGCAAGTGAATGTGCAGAAAATTTATCACGAGGTCAATCGTGTTGTTGATGCTCTTGTCAAAAGAGCTTGTTGAAACCATTGGGTTTTCATGTGCTGGACTCTCCTTGGGACGTAAAAACTTATTAGATGCTGGTCTTTGGGGTAACGTATGGCCTAGATCCATTAGACTTTGAATTCTTTGGAATTATTACCCTCCATTGTTTAATTTTGTTTTCCACTAACTCTAACAAACTACTAATATATATATATATATATATTTCAATACATTGTGTGGTTAGGTGGGTCTACGCCTGACCATCTCGGTCATTTAATTATTATATTATTAGAGGACCTCATACAATGCATTAAAATAAGAGAATGTATTGTAAAGGGAGAAAATACCATAATTATAGTAAGTAAGATGGATAATATTAATTTTTTTCCCTCTCTCCTCCATATTTGTTGAGTCTCTATATCTCTCTCTCTTTCATCGTCCGCCAAACAACAGCAACAAATAAAACACAGAAAGATTCAAGCGTCACCAGCTCATTGATTTTTCTTCCTCTCTCCTCCATATCCATCGAGCCTCTCTCTCTTTCTCTCCCTTTCATCGCCGGCCAAACAACAGCAGAAAATGAAAGACAGAAAGAATCAAGAGTCACCAACTCAAGTGTCCCGATCCCATCTCTCCCCTCTTTGTAATGCAAGCTCCTTCCTGATTGTAGAATGCGATCTTATTCTTTCAGCCCACTTTCGACCACTGTCCATGTAGGTTGAGGTGGGAAAATGGAGATTTAGGCGTCGGTAAACTAACTCTATGCATTTTCTTACTGTCGAAGTTTCTGTAGCGTGTCAAAATCTCTGTAGAGTGAACGAAACTCTTACTATTGTGACGTCACTGTGTAACAAATTGCCAAATTTATTAAATTTCTATCTAATTTCTTAATATTTGATCTTGACCTAATCTATGATAGTCAATCGAATTAAACATCATAAAAGTTCATTATACATTGACCTAAGTTAAGAGGAACTCTCCAGTAGTGTATAGCCCACCGAAAAGCTGAGAAAAAGTAGCTGTCAAGTTAAATCTCTGTAAATACAAACCTTACATTTATGTATTTACCCTTTATGTATTTGAGCAAATATATATACATCTACATTGATATTATACTTCACACTCATATGAGTCTTAATTTTTATATTATTTTATGACTTCTGTTCGTGAGGAGTCCGGCCATCTAGAATTTGATATATATATATACATGGGCTAAAAGGCTCAATTGAGTACAAAAGTTTGGGCCATAATGCACTGATACCTAATTCCTGTAGAGGGGCCAGTAGTCCAAAAGCAAACCGGAAAGCAATGCAGTGAAGAGACACGTGCACAACCGGAAGAGGAAAACAGAGCAGAACCCTACTCCTACCAAAAAAACCGTTAGCTACTCCTCCTTTGCCTGCTCGTCATTATCAGTTGCATGATGTAAGTGCCGCTATGTGTTTTTCTTTTTTGAAATCTGTTTTTGTTTTGCTCTCGTTGTGCTTTAGCTTGTTCTTGGATTGATTATCTAACTTTTAGTTACTCTGTAATCTATCTTGAATCTATTTTTATCTAATCTTTGATTCTTTTATTTGATTTCCCATCTTTATTTTCTTCAATTTTTTTTGCGACAACCAACTTTCATGATGTTTTCAGTTTAATTCTAGAACTGTAGATATAGTTTTGAATTTGGTTTGTTCTTATGCATATTGAGCTTTTTTTTTTCCTGCAATTTGTTCTTTTCCTGAATATAATTTCAGGGTTTGTTAGTATTGCTGTTGCTTAGAAGCTTTGTTTCGGTTTTAGACAAATGCATGTTTTGGTTATGTTAGTTTAGTTTTCAAATAAAAGAATGAAGAAAACAATTCATGTAGGTTGACTTTTTCGGAATTCCGATTGATTTGTTTTGAGTCCTTTGTTGGAGGTACAAGAAAAGGGAACCTGTTAGTGTTGCTTTTGAATTTAGCTTCAGGGAATTAAAGTAATGAATCAATGCTCACCCAAAACCATCAAAGGTCCTTGGAGTGTTCAAATGGGAGTTATTATGTTAACTGAAGAGCTAATGTTAATTTCTGGGTGTGAGGAGAATAGGTGATTGATTTGAATATAAGACCTCTAAAGAGAAGACGTCAAGCTAGCAATTGAACTATGCCTTTTCTACTTAGCAAGTTTATTTATCTTGTTTTACATTCATTATCCTTAAGCATTGATATAGGCTTACATTCATTGCTGCACAACTATGAAAACTGCTCACCAGTCCTCCGTTTACATTGATAAAGGCTTATAAGATTCCTTCTTCTGTTTTAAATTCATTCAGATAGTTAGATTGGATTCACTAGTTGCTTTGTTTATTCTTATTTAAGTTCTGTTCATGACATATAGCACTTGTACTACATCAACGGATTCCAAATTTAAAGATGTTGCTCACTGATCCAACAAAAAAGTTATCATTTACACGGTGCATTAGAGATGGTGATTTGGTTATTGTCTATGAGAAGCATGATACAATGAAGGCCATTAAAGTATGTGAGACTTCAGCATTTCAGAACCGTTTTGGTATATTTAAACATTCAGATTGGATTGGAAAGCCTTTTGGATCCAAAGTGTTTAGCAACAAGGGTGGATTTGTATATCTATTAGCTCCAACTCCTGAATTATGGACCCTGGTTTTAAGTCACAGGACTCAGATTCTCTATATTGCTGATATTTCCTTTATAATTACATACTTGGAGTTAGTTCCTGGATGTTTGGTACTTGAGTCTGGTACTGGTAGTGGATCTTTAACAACCTCACTTGCAAGAGCTGTTGCTCCTACCGGACATGTTTATACATTCGATTTCCACGAACAAAGAGCTGCCTCAGCAAGGTAAGAAATGGAGTCTCTCTGTTATACCGCTTGTTGCTTTACAGATTATGGTTATTGTATTTATTAGTATAAATTTGTTTTGTTGCCAAAATGGAGTTGGAATTTTCTTTTTTAATGAAAACACCAAGTTTATTGCAAATCAAAGTTGGTAAGACTTGTAATTGTAATTGAAGATCTAAATATCTAGATCTTACATTGTCTATGTCAAATTATATCAAATTGATTGTTCTCATCTTCTCACATCAGAAAGGAACCAGTTGATATGCTTGGTTAACATACTCAATAAAGCATGTTTCTAGTTAGGGAACTGGGCAAATGGCAAACTTAAAAGGCAAGAGACAATAGTTATTGGCACTTTATGTAGTTGCACGGGATTGGACCAATGCACTTTAACTGAGTCTAAGGTCCTCACCTCACCTTTTTGTTTTCATTTTTTCTTTGAATTTTTTAAATAGGGAAGATTTTGAAAGGACAGGAGTAAGCAAATTAGTCACAGTTGGAGTTAGAGACATTCAGGGTGAGGGATTTCCGGACAAATATTCTGGATTGATTGATTCTGTATTTTTGGATCTTCCTCAACCATGGCTGGCCATTCCTTCAGCTGGGAAAATTTTGAAACAAGATGGGATTTTGTGCTCCTTCTCGCCATGCATTGAACAAGTACAACGCTCCTGCGAAGCCCTGAGATCAAACTTTACAGGTAAATGTAGCACATCAGTTGTTCCTCTCTCTCTTTTAACTAAGTTTATGTATGTGTACTTTGTGGAATTTTTTCTTTTAATACAATTTGTTTATGGATCCTAATATATATATATCTTGTCCTGGCATATAGATATAAGGACATTTGAGGTGCTCCTGCGGACATATGAAGTTCGTGAATGGAAAATGGATTGTGACCAGGGTGATGAAGGTATTTCTCTGGGGTCTCCTCCTTATAAAAGAAGGCAACGTTCAAATGAAGGAACTAATGTGCAGGGCAGTACTAATTCTTCTGTAATCATGGCTAGGCCATGTGGTGAGGCCAGAGGTCACACTGGCTATTTGACATTTGCAAGACTGAAGTGTCTATCATGAAGAATGTAGTCGCTCATCCGTCCACTCTTTAGGTTAGAAGAGTTCTGTCCTCACATTTGGTTTTGTGGCCTGTCCCCTGTTCATTGTGAGGTGAACTGTTTTGATACACTTGAAGCCTGGAAGAAATTTTTGTTCTTTGATCTAGATATGCCATTTCCTTTGATGTTAAATTAAAGAAAATGCATTAAAGAAATGATATCTAATGGCAGAGAAGCCATGGGATTTTATGAAGATTGGCATCTAGCAGCCCACATGCTGGTCCATCTGGTACTTATTTATTTATTTACCATTATTCACAATTTTTACATGTAGCCATTTTTCTTTATCTTCAAAACATCAAATGACAAAAATAAACCTGTTTAATGGTATATTTTTAAAACTACTGGACAATGAATGTAAAAGATCAAATAATGTATGGGATCACGCATAACGTTGTCGAAACTCAGAAATGCCCATGACTGAGTTTCTGCGCATCATAAGTGGCAATGGAAGATTTAGACTTATTTGCAGAATTCAAACGTAATATGAAGAACGTGATAAGGAATTTTGTGATTCCATCAGAAACTTTTAAGAAAACAGATTCAACCTGCAGGTGATTTTGACGTAACAAAATTTATTATTAGATTCAATCTTTGTCAAATATATATGGGCATATGGTAGAAATATGGAGACTGAGAATTGGACCATTGCCTTCCAAATCTTTTTCTGCAATTAATTTCACACCATACATTACACTTGATAGCAAAAACTCTCTACACAAACATCTAAACTATGAACTGGCTAAATTCAATGATGCACCATGTGATTTCTTCTTCGATATTTAACTTGTAGCGACAGCCAACCTTTGATGGAAACAGCAAAGTCATTAGTATGAAAAGATGAATTATCTATTTCCAACCCTTATTTCCTTGGTCTATTGGTCCCTATGACATCCACTGTTCTCCTCACTTGCTATGCATGTGACCCACTTATCGAATATGGAACTCCAAACTTGACATCTAAGCTCTTAAATGTTGGCTGGTTCAGAATGTCTGAAAAAAAATTGGGTTTATTTATCTGTTAAAGGTTCAAAATTATAATTCAATGCTGATAACTTATACCTTAAGTTTCTAATTTTTGCTAATTACTAATATTTAATCAACTAATACAATTTCGTTGGTCTAAAATATGATGCTGAAAATTGATTTTTTTAATTTTCAGTACTTGATCTTACTAACATTAGTCATTAATTAATAATATTCAATGTTGAGTACCAACTGCAAAAGTTGAATTTACAAACCATTACCTGCAATTGCTAAATTAATCAAACAGATCCTTTGCTAGTCAAATGTTAATTAGTTTTGAGTTTCAGTGTCTTATCCGACATTACAATGATGGATTTCAACTATATAATAAGAGCTAGAGAAGCGTTTCCCGTTTGTCTAGCTCACAGCTTACCTTATTTGACCTCCTATAACATTCACCCCCCTAATTTGATGAGTAACCAACCAATCCATCATCTGTTGCGTATGAAACTACACTTACAATTCATGCAACACTTAAATTATATAAGAGAAATATGAAGGAAAGAAGGTGAAAACAACCTCCAGCTTTGTCTCTCTCACTTGTTCTGCAACCTCAAAATGCATACAGCAGTTGCTCTGTCTCTTTCAACCCCATTTCTCAACCAACAGAAACTTCTATATGGAAATTATGATCCCAAACATAACCCATTTTTGAAAGTTACTTTTTTGAAACCACTCCAACCCATCTGCTCTCATGGCTACTCATGTAGAAAAACCTCATTTTTGGGTCCTTCTGGTCAGTTTTTCAGGACTCAACTCTCTAATACTTCATTTCTATGTTTAAATCCGGGATTTCATAGCTTAAAGCCAAGGGCTGTCTCAGTTCCTGGGAGCCGAAGTGAGAATGAGACTAGTGATTTGGTTCAAATTATACAATTAGGGGCTATGTTTGGAGTTTGGTATCTTTTGAACATCTATTACAACATTTTCAACAAACAGGTTTCAATTTCTCTCTCTCTCTCTCTCTTTTTTTTTTTTTTTTTTCCAAATTTCCTTATAATTTTATCCACATCTGTTGCTTCAGTGATATATTTTAAGTGATAAGTTTCTCTTAAGAGTGCAAGAATCTGCATTTGCTATTTGTGTATAGGTTCTTAAGGTGTATCCATTTCCAGCAACAGTTACTGCTTTTCAATGTGGCTGCGGGATGCTGATGGTTATCATAATGTGGTCACTAAATCTTTACCATAGACCAAGACTGACTCGTTCACAGGTTTTTTTTTTTATATTTTTAAATTTCTTTCTATTTTGAGTTTTAAAACTATTATAAGTTGGTTTGACAAATTCACTTTCAGATCGCTGTAATCGTGCCACTCGCTCTCGTGCACACAATGGGAAACGTTTTGACTAATATTAGTTTGGGAAAAGTTGCTGTTTCATTCACTCTTACCATCAAAGCCATGGAACCCTTCTTCACTGTTTTATTTGCTGCTCTGTTTCTTGGTGGGGTAAGAAATTGCATGCGTTATTTCTTTTCAATAATCTGTCCACGGTAAATGCATTTCTTTAGATGTTAATTTCTACAGACAAATTAATGTTCAATTGTTGAATTAGTCTCCAACTACGATGCATGGATGCTGCTGCAGATAGGGTGAGCATTGGTTGATTTGGTGTAAAATTGAGCAATCTTGAAAGAACCCAAAATTTTTGAATGTCAAAATTAAACTGAATGTAACCAAACTGAAAAACATAAATTCAGTTGGTTTTCCAATTTGAATTGAGTACTGCTCAGCCCTAGAAACAGAATAAAAGTGTCTGAAGTAACATGGCACAAATGTATGTTCATATTGAAGTCCTTGCTTTATTCATACGTGAAGAGAAGTATATTTGATATTTTTAGAGCCATAATAACTAGGTTTTCGCTACTATATATGCACAGAGGCCTTCTTTCTGGATAATATTCTCTCTTGTCCCAATCGTCGGTGGAGTGGCTTTGGCATCATTTTCTGAGGCCTCTTTCAATTGGTAAGAGAACATAATTCACTTTTTTTGAAAAACATATTGATGAGTGAGTGCATGAAGAACTGTTTTCATCTAGCTGACTATGTAGAATTATTCGCCTGCTTTGCCTCAGTGTTACTGAAATTGTGTCCATGACTATAAGTTTACAAGTTCAATATCCTGTCAAAGCCTAGTCAATCAAAAGAGATATTAAAACTCATCCTTGGGTTGTTACTTGCGAGTTTAATGTTTTAACTTGAATGTTCTTTGACTTAATCTGCTTAACTATTCTGTTTTAAAACAGGATTGGTTTCTGCAGTGCTATGGCTTCCAATGTGACTAACCAATCTCGAAATGTACTTAGCAAAAAATTCATGGTTAATAAAGAGGTATAGATACGATGCTTTTACTATCAAAGTAAATTAATATAGCACTGAAGAAACCTGATTTCTTGATTTTACAGTTACCATAATTAATTTATCTCTCTGATTGCATCAAAATAATTAATTTCTGGTTCTTATATCATTTTCTTGAACTTTGGAGGTAACAAATTGTGTGTTCTTGACAGGAAACTTTGGACAACATCAATCTCTTCTCAGTACTAACCATTATTTCTTTCATCCTGTTAGCTCCAACAGCTATTTTCATGGAAGGAATCAAGTTTACTCCTTCATACCTCCAGTCTGCTGTGAGTAAAATCCAAAATATTAATTGGGATTCCAATCAAGTTTACTCCTTCATACGTATAATTATCGAAATTACCATATTGTTGAAAATGATCATCTTGACATGTTGTTTCCTTTCCTTCTTGTTTCAGGCCAACCATGGCTTGAATGTCAAAGACCTATGTATAAGATCTCTTCTCGCTGGCTTGTGCTTCCATTCTTATCAGCAAGTGAGGTTTTAGACAATTTTTATTTTTGGTTAATCCATAAAATTTGTGATTCTAACATCTAAAAGCATTTTTTTTCCTCTTGATTTGATACATCAGAAATTCAAGGAAAAATAGGTTTATTAAGGTGTGAACATAAGATATCTTGCACTAGAGAACATACATTCGACCAATGTGGAACTGGTGCAATAGGCGCATAGGCTCAGGTTCCCTACTTTCTATGAAGCACTAGTACTTGGCTGACGCTTTAGTCTTACGTATTTTGTTGGATGCTTTTCAACACAACCTGCATTTGTATTTTATTATAAACCTTGTCTCGTGTCTGTGTCTGTGCTTCATACCCTAAGTTATGCATGTATACATATTTTTCCATATATGATAAGCATATCATGAGGATATCAGTGAGGATGTAGAAATGAATTAAGTAGAATGTAAACAAAGGATTCATATAACTGACCTCAACTATTTCATGAATAACATATGTATATTTTACTCTGTGCAGGTCTCCTATATGATTCTACAGATGGTAAATCCAGTTACTCATACTGTGGGAAATAGTGTGAAGCGTGTAGTTGTGATAGTCTCCTCAGTCATATTCTTCCAAACTCCTATATCGCCTATAAACTCCCTTGGTAGCTTTCTTATGACTTGAACTTAATTATCAATTATGTCCATTATTCAAATGAGAAGTTCCTTGTGTTCTTTATTGTTGTATGGGTCTGAGACTCAACTGGTATTTATAACCTACAGGAACTGCAATGGCTCTTGCTGGAGTGTTCTTTTATTCAAGAGTGAATCGGATAAAGCCAATGCCAAAGGCTTCTTGAATTTTGTCAAAACGTACAAAAATGCTGTCTGTGTGTATATATATTTTCAATCGTCTAAAAGAAATCTTAGTTTCTGTTTTTTTTTTTAACTAATCTGTTCTCTTTTTGGAATTTAAATGTTAGCGGTCCTAATACCCGTTTTATCTTGTCTCATTAAAAGTTGAAGAAGGATCTTTTTATAATGTGCCACCTCAAATTCTGAATAATAATATAAATGCTAAAGTGTTAAAATATTAAATTTTATACAGTGAAACCTCAATAAATTAATAATCTTGCTAAAATAATAATTTTCTCTGATTCTAAGTAAGGACCAACGTGATAAATTAATAATTCGCTAAATTTATAAGATAATACAAAAAAAGAAATTCATATAGATCTCGTTTGATATATAAATTAATAATTCATTATCTGTATCAAAATATTGTATACATAATTCATAATTAAACTAAGCAGATTTTCGAAAATATGAATCTAATATTACAATTAATATCACCGTAAATCTCATCTCTAACTTTTCTTAGAGCATTAAGAAAATCTGATATAGAGTTCTTATATTGTAAAAGGAAATGATGTAAGGTGATTGCGGCTTTTAGAGTATATTTACACGAAACTTGTTCTATTATCTTCCACTTCATCTTCTTTGTTGATTTCCATAACACTCAATTATTTGTCCATCCTTAGACAACTCTAAACTCGTGTCATTCCACACTATCATCTTCTACAACTATAACTACATTAATAGTTGAGTGTTTATATATTTTATTGAGATATATATGGAATATTGAAAATTTATTAACAAAAATACATGAATTTAATTAATATGCATGGTTAATACTTAATATATATAAATTAGTGTTTACATATATTTAGGTCAATATTTACATTGTAAAGATATAAGCTATATACTCTATAAATTAATAATTATTAATTTACATAATTAATTAATATCTCGCTAAATTAATAAAATTTCACGATATTATTAATTTATGCGATTATTTCTGATGTGTTACATGTCATGCGTCGTTGTCCTACCTTTTTTTTAAAATTACCATAGTATTCATATCGTGTCATATGTCACATGTTATGTGTCGTTATCCTATTTTTTTAAAAAAATTACTATATTTTATATTTATACATTATCACGTGTAAGGTGTGTCTGTATCTCTGTAACTTAAATATTACATTAGCATAAAGATATATAAACCAAATGAAAATAATCTCTTTTATATTTATTCTTATTTTGGTATTTCCTAAATCTTTGACCAATTTATTTAATATTAATTAGATGCAATGATAATTTTAATTTTAAATACTTAGTTTTAAATTTTGGTCGAAATAACCATTACATCCTTACTGATTGACAAAATAATTTATTATTCTCTGAAATCTGCCAATGTTAAACTATTTATTCAGCTCAAATAATTTTTTTCATTAAATATATTAATATTTGACTATTTAATCCTTCATTTAATATAATATTACTATTTAGTCCTCCCAAACTTTTTATTGTATTACAATTTAGTTTCTTAATTAATAATTTAATGAGACTAAATGTCAAGGACAGATCAACGATTCCGCCAAATATTAAGGTTGTGATAATAATCCCTGAGTTCAGGGACTAAATTGTTAATGATTTATTTCCGCTTGACTTATTTTCACTTGGCTTATATATAATCTAGAGACACAAGATGATGTAAGTTGACACTTTTTCCTTTCAGTGTTTTGATTTATTTTTCTAAAGAATTTTTGAATTTTTTTTTATTTTTTTATATTTTGATTGGATGGTTACATTTTTTAATTTAAATGTCAGATACAAATTAGCAACTGCATGAATCAATTGAATCAAATGCTCAAATGCTATATAAATTAATCTCTCCGGGTGAAACTTAAAATTTTCACATCAATTAAAATTTGAGATTTTTTTTGTCCAATTCTATTCCAAATCAGACTTATACCACCTCTAATTTCCAATGTAAGAAAATATATATATATATAATCCTTATAATAAGAAATTGATACGATAATGATTTTATAGCTCGAAAATGGTTTTCTCGTTCTTTTTGGTACAAAAAAATTAATTTGGGTTTCAAATAGCAAATAGACAATAACGAAGAATCTGTTAGTTACGTTACTCTGCTTGGCATTGGTGCATTTTTCTTTTCTTTCTTTCACCTTTTCTTTTTTCCTTTTCCTGAAAACCAAACAAGATTTTTATTCTTTTTGGCTTTATTCTATTTCACAATATGACTCTTTGTCGTCTATTGTAATGTTAGAAAAGGAAAACCAATGTAAAGTTTACCAAAATTTAGATTTTATGAAAAAGTTAGGAACTTACGTTTGCATATTACATGAGCAACTTTCATGTAGTGAATTTTTTTTAATTAATTTTAATCTTGTATTAATATAAAAAAATAATTTGACAATCTCATATATACCCCTATCATTCATTACAATAAAGATCAAACAATGGACACAGAGAAAGAGAGGAACCGATACAAATCTTCTTCGGTAAATTTTATTTAATTAAAAGAAATAATTATATATGTTGTAGTAGTCTACAATATTCTTTCGACCTATTTTACCTCTGATCAATTAGAAAGAATAAAGGTCGGATAATTTTCTCATTTATCATTATCATAATAATGTTAATTACTCAAGATTTAAAATAATTTAAACTTAAAAATAAAGTGGTAATTAACATGAAGTATATACTCTATATAATAATAACCTTGAAATGTGATTTTTTTTTTTTTTTTTTACATTCATAAAAAAATCGGATCCATTTAATTATGTCCTCTGTTCTCTTTATTTAGAGAAAATAGAGAATACATAGGAATTAAAGTAGTAGTTAAACCGAATATTTTTTTTCCATTTTATACCTATTATACCCCTAATTTGCAATAATGCCCAATTTTTTTTTTTTTTTTTGTCTACTACTTCATTTTGCTAATGTGCACAATTAACATAGGAATGCAAATCAAATGAGGATATTTTAGACTTTAAACAATTGTATCATTCTCAAAATTTTATTTTTAAGTAAATTTCTTTATATAAAAAAAATGTTAAATAGAAATTTTCTCTAAAAAAAAAGAGAATCGATGGAGTAATAATTAATGTGTGAGAGCAATTGCAAAAGAAAGGTGCTTTTGGTTTATAATTTTGCCGAATGGCTTAGTCATTTCTTCAGACAAAAACTCTTCCAAATGGTTTTTCAACCTCCTCAAGAAGGCGGCAAAGAATTTGGTTTCAATTTCCAAAAATCAACAACCAAATGTCTCTAATTTCTCCTAGGAAAAACAAATAAATTAACAAAATTTGATTACTCAAATAAAACTTATATATAATTTAAAAATTATAAGTAAATATTTAAAATAAAAAAATATTATTCCCGACAAGATTCGAATATTCCGAATGTTAATTTTCAAATTAAAATACTTTTTACGTCCATGAATATTAATTATTATTTGAGAGAGATTTAGACTTGGAAGTTTCATGCGATTATTTTTACTTAGCTTAATAATATTTTTACTATTAGATCATTAAGCTAAGTATTATAAATATAATAGTTAGAAAGGTAACGAAAGGGGTCTGCATGTTGGACAAATGTCCTTGAAAATACCTTAAATTTCCCTAAAAGACAACTCCTTATAACGAACTAATGATTATAAGGTCCCTTTCTTTTCTTTTTTTTAAGCCTTAAGTATTACAACACAGAAAAAAAAAAATGAAAGCTCAATCGTTTCTAACAACAAGCAATATTAGCCATTGCCTTATAATTTCATCAAGGGCTAAAAATTTGCCAAATGTGCATTATATTTTTAATTTTAATGTTACCATTGTAAGAGATTAACCTTTTATTATTTATGTCTAAACTCATTAAACCCTCATTCCTTTCTTGATAGCTCTCACTCACTCACTCACTCACTCTTTCTCTTTCTTTCCCCTCTCTCTCTCTCCCTCCTTCCACCCCCCACCCCACCCCAAAGCTCCTTTCTGTATCTTCTCTCCTCTTTTCTCTCCCTTTCTATTTGTATGGAGCTTGAAAGAAAGTTAAGAGAGGAATTCCCGTACCTTTCAAGCCTTCTCTCTCATTATCCATTAAAACAAGAAGTGATATCAAATGGGTTTCCTTATGAAAAGGCAATGTTTCAAAATCATGATTATCCTATTGATCGAGATGGGTCAATTTTCCATAATTCAACCAATCTTGATCATTTTATAAGCCTTGAAGGGTCTTCAAAGAACCCATTTTTAGGGATTTCATCAATCATAAGTTTCGATATCGATCCTCTTATCAAGATTTCTCTTCTTGATAATGGTATCGACCCTCTTATCGAGACTTCTCTTCTTGAAAATGGTAGCAATCACAGTTTATTCTCTGCTATTACTAATATTAATGATCTTAATAAATCTTTTGTATTTGCAGCCGATTATAATAGCGGAGATTATAACAACAGGCTCTTGCATGGCTTCCAACTACCAAAATTTGAAGCTAATTATCAAAATCACATGTATCATCAGAATATGATTCCTAACATGGTTTTAGATCAAGATCAAGTCTCATGCGTAACAACAGATAACCGTGGGCACAACAAGAAATTTGATCATGAAAAGAATATTAAAAAGCTTCATCAAATCAAGAAAGTTGGCAAACCTCAAAAGAAATACAATATAATCAAAGGTCAATGGACTCCTCAAGAAGACAGGTATCTATAATCTACATATCTGCATTCATCAAAATACCCATTTTTCTCGCTCTCGTCCTTTTTTCTTTTTTTCCAGAAAAAGATTGGGCTTTGACTAAGATTCCAGCTAAAATCCATGGAGTTTAAAGACAAATTTGGGTTTAGTTTTCTCTTTCATTTGGCAATTCAAGAAATGTTATGATTTTTTTTTTCCCATTTATATATTCATTTTGATGATGATTAGGGTTATGCCTGATATTAGGATTTGGCACATATATATGTAGTGTTTTTTTTTTTTTTATATATATAATAAACAATGGATTGAATTGATGCCGATAAAAAAATGAAATGAATCAATTATACTGGAATCTTTCGATCCGCAGATTGTTAGTGCAGTTGGTCAAACAGTTTGGAATCAAGAAATGGTCTCAAATCGCTAAGCTGCTTGATGGAAGAGTAGGGAAACAGTGTAGAGAGAGATGGCACAACCATTTGAGGCCAGATATCAGGGTATTTTTCTCATCTTGTTTCCATGTTTCTTTTTTTCTTTTCTTTTCTTTTCTTTTTTTTTTAATAATGAAGATAAGGTATTGCCAATTCTAGTCATACACTAGAGCTAGTAAATAAGAATTTTTGGTTCAAACCATGATATTTGCATCAATTCAATAGGAATAGATTGGCTGGTAGGCAAATATTATATAGGACATAATATATTTCAATATAAAAACATAAAAAAAATTCAAATATATGAATATATTTTCAATTATTTTAGGTTAAATCATGGTTCATTTACTAGAAAAAAACAGTGGTCTAACATGTGGCAATACATAAATGAAGATTGTTATTACTTATTTCTTGACTTGTTTTGTGAAATATATGAATACTTGCTTTGTTTATTAGTTTTTACGAAATTGACAATGCATTCATGTGTATATTGACAGAGTGGATTGAGATTATCTAAAATAGATTCTATTAGAAAAATAAATTATGAAATGAAAAAATTGCCTTAGAAGACTCTTTATTTTCCTTTACATACAAGTCTATTCTAGTTTTTTACCATTACCACATGATTATAAGATTATTACACTTTCTCTCACATATATGAATAATAGCAAGGTAAAATGCTTTCACATATATGTATAATAGCAAAGTTAGTAAGGTAAAGTCCTTACACCCCTTTTCCCTTTACAACATTCATATTTTTTTAAAATTAAAGAATGACAATTGTCTTATTTAATTATATGATTAATTTCTATTTATGTCATTGTATTAGGGTTTTTTTTTTCATCTTCTTTTTAGGAATGGAGATTCGGTTGGTTCGATTAACCCGTTATCATATACATTTATAAATTAAGTATTTACCATTTATCAACCGATTTACCAAATTAATCAATTTACTATACAAAAATTGACTTTTAAAATAAAAGAAACCGAAATGAAGCTGTTTTGAGTAAATCAGTAAATAAAAAATTTAAAACTTTTTGAATACTTTACCAAACCATTCACCGTTTACAGAATTTTCTTCAAAAAAATTACGGATCGTTACCATTTATGGTTTACTGAACCATTTTTACCAAATTATCTCAATTTGATTCAGTAGATTGGTAATTACCGAAGTTTGTCCACCCTTCTTCCCATGTTTCTTTCTTTCTTTTTTCTTTTAATAATAAAGATAAAGTATTGCCAATTCTAGTCATACATTAGAGAAACCAAATAAAATTTTTTGGTTCCGACCATGATATTTGTATTAATTTACTGGAAACAAAGGGTAAGATAGTACCAATGTATGATGATTTTTTTTAGTTAGAATTATTGATTTACTGTGTTGATTGACCAATATACCGGTAGGCAAGTATTATATAAAACATAATATATTTCAATATAAAAGCATAAATAAAATTTAAATTTATGAATATATTATTAATTTATTGTAGGTTAAATCATCATTCATTTATTGAAAATGAAACATTATTATGACATATGAACGTAAATAAATAGAGATTATTACATTGGATTTCTGTTGTTATTACTTATTTCTTGATGGGTTTTGTAAGGTATATAAAGACTTGCCTTATTAATTATTTATCTTTATGAAATTGACAATACATTGACATGCATAGTAACAGAGTGACCGATTGGACTGAGATTATCTAAAATGAATTCCCTCAGAAAAATAATTTATGAAATGACAAATTACTCTTAGAAAACCTTTTATTTTTCTTTACATACAAGTCTATTTCTAGTTAATTTGACCATTACCACATGATTATAAGACTATTTTTTTTTTCACACGGATGCATGATAGCAAGGTAAAATGTTTTCACATACATGCATAATAGCAAGGTTATTCAGGTAAAATCCTTACATCACTTTTTCCTTTACAACTTTCATATTCTTTTACAACTAAAGAATGATAATTACCTTATTTAATTATATGACTAATTTCTATTTATGTCATCATATTAGAGTTTTTTTTTTTCTCATCTTCCTTTTAGGGGTTGACATTCAGTCAATTCGATTAACCATTTACCGAATACATTTATAAATCAAGCATTTGTCATTTACCGAATTAATTAATTTACTATACGAAGAATTGAATTTAAAAAAAAAAAGAAAAAAAGATTAAAACAAAGCCATTTTGAGTAATTGGTAAATCAAAATTTTCAAATTTTTTGAATAATTTATTAAACCATTTACCGTTTTGCAGAATATTCTTTTAAAAACTTACCGAGCGTTACCATTTACCGATTTAGCTTAGTTGGATTCATTAAATTGATAATTATCAAAGCTTGTCTATCTCTACTTCTTCCCATGTTTCTTTCTTTTTTTCTTTTTTCTTAAATATAAAGATAAAGTATTGTCAATTCTAATCATATACTAAAGCAACCAAATATAACTTTTTTGTTACAATCATGATATTTGTGTCAATTCACTAGAAAAAAAAGATAAGATAGTACCGATTTATGGCGGTTTTTTTTAGTTGGCAATTAATTATTGGTTGACGGTATACTGATAGGCAAGTATTATATAAAACATAATATATTTTAATAAATAAAATGCAAATATATGAACATACACTCAATTTATTTTAGGTTAAATCATCATTTATTTACCGAAAAGGAGTTATGATGTGTGGACATAAATAAATGGAGATTATTAAATTGAATTTTTGTTGTTATTACTTATTTCTCAATGCGCTTTGTAAAATATATAAACACTTTCCTTGTTTTATTATTTATCTCTATGAAATTGACAATGCATTGACATGTACAGTGACCGAGTGGTTGTTTGGGCTGAGATTATTTAAAATGAATTTTGTCAGAAGAATATTTTATGAAATGAAAAAATTTTCCTTAAAAAACCTTTTATTTTTCCTTTACATACGAGTCTATTTCTAGTTAATTTGACCATTACCACATGATTATAAGACTATCACACTTTCTTTCACACATGCACCATAACAAGGTAAAATGCTTTCACATATATGCATAATAGCAAGGTTAGTAAGGTAAAATCCTTACACCCCTTTTCCATTTACAACTTTCATATTCTTTTACAATAATGATAATTACTTTATTTAATTATATGATTAATTTCTATTTATATCCACGTATAAGGGTTTTCTTCTCATCTTCTTCCGAGGGGTGGATATTCGGTTGGTTCAATTAACCATTTATCGATTGAGTATTTACTATTTTCCGATCAATTTAAATAATTACCGAATTTAACTTTTATTGATTTACTAATGAAGTTTATCATTCACCGGCTAATTTACCCAATGAATCAATTTACTATATAAGAATTGACTTTAAAAAGAAAAATCAAAACAATGTTGTATTTAGTAAATGAGTAAATCGAAAATTTTAAATCTTTTGAATACTTAACCAAACCATTTACCGTACACCGAATTTTCTTTGCAAAATTTACCGACCATTTGCTATTTACCAAACCATTTTTACCGAATAACCTCAGTTTGGTTCGGTTCGGTATATCAAATCAGTAATTATGGAAGTTTGTCCACCCCTGCTTCTTCCCATGTTTCTTTCTTTTCTTCTTCTTCTTCTTTTTTCTTTTAATAATAAAGATAAATTATTCTCAATTCTAGTCATACACTAAAGCAACCAAATAAAATTTTTTTAATATAAAAAGACAAATTCAAATATATGAATATATATGTAATTTATTTTAGATTAAATCATCATTCATTTACTGAAAAGGAAACAGTGTTCTGACTCGTGACCGTAAATAAATAAAAATTATTATATTGAATTTCTATTGTTATTACTAATTTCTCAATGCATTTTGTAAAGTATGCGAACATTTGCCTTACTAATTATTTTTATTTACGAAATTGACTACGCATTGATATATATACTGATAAAGTAATAAATTGGACTGAAATTATCTAAAAAAAATTCTGTCAGAAAAATAAATTATAAAATGATAAAATTGCCCTTAGAAAACCTTTTATTTTCCTTTACGTACAAGTCTATTTTTAGTTAATTTGACTGTTACCACATGATTATTAGACTATCAGACTTTCTTTCACACATGCATAATAGAAAGGTAAAATGCTTTCACATATGCATAATAGCAAGGTTAGTAAGCTAAAATCCTTACACCAATTTTCCATCTACAACTTTCATATTCTTTTACAATTAAAGAATGATAATTACCTTATTTAAGTATGTGATTAATTTCTATTTATGTCATTGTAATTGGATCATAAAATGTGCATACACAGCCTTAGCCACAACTTTTTCTTCTTTCTTTTTATGCTACAATTAATAACCATATAGCTAGATTGATGATATGTGGTAATGTGATAAATGTACAGAAAGATGCTTGGAGTGAAGAAGAAGATGAAATTCTAATTGAAGCTCATAAGGAAATTGGGAACAGATGGGCAGAAATAGCCAAGAAATTACCTGGAAGAACAGAAAATACTATAAAGAACCATTGGAATGCAACAAAGAGAAGGCAATTCTCAATTAGGCGAAAGGGGAAGGAATCAAATTCGAGAGGCACATTATTGCAGAGCTACATTAAGACTTTAACAACTCATGATCAAGACCAGAAAAATCACTACTATAAGAGCTCAATTTCTTCTCCATTCGACGCAGATAAACTGAATGCCCCAACCGGTTACTATGATTATATCAGCGAGGCATTAAACGTTTCTCTTATGGCAAATAACTTGTTTGATGATAATATTTATAGTTTTGGGATTGAGGAGAGCCAAATGGAGTATGAGATGGCGATGGAATTGGACAGTTTGATTAAGGGTACTATAACTAGTGATCAAGCCAGGAAGGAAATGGATTTGCTAGAGATGATCACACAAGGAACCCAAAATTAATTTGGTGGCGTTTGCTTACATGTATTGCGCGAAATCTATGGGTGACTTTTCAAAAACATGTTATCTTTTATATTTTTATTTTCTGCTTTAATTATATAACTAAGGAATGCTTCTTGGACTTCATTTGTTCTCTTTAAAGGGTTTTAAGTATTTTAATTATATATATGTGTGTGTGTGTGTATATACCAGGTATTTAGAGCCATAATGACTAGGTTTTCGCTACTGTATATGCTCAGAGGCCTTCTTTCTGGATAATATCCTCCCATTGTCCCGATAGTTGGTGGAGTAGCTTTGGCATCATATCCTGTCAGGACTATAAGTTTGCAAGTTCAATATCCTGTCAGTGGTAAGAGATACTGAAATTGTGTCCAGGACTATAAGTTTGCAAGTTCAATATCCTTTCAGAGCCAGTCAATCAAAAGAGATATTAAAACTCATTCTGGATACTGGAATTGTTACTTACGAGTTTAAAGTTTTAAACTCATTCTATTTCAAATTGGACCGATGACCACCTCTAATTTCTAACGTAAGGAAAAAAAAATATAATCCTTAAATCTCAGTGAGAGAATTTTCACAATAATAAGAAATGGATATGATAATGATTTTATAGCCCGAAAATGGTTTTCTCGTTCTTTTTGATAAATAAAAAAAAAAATCATTTGGGTTTCAAATAGCAAATAGACAATAGCGAAGAATCTGTTAGTTACGTTTCCCCGCTTGGCATTGGTGCATTTTCTTTTCTTTCTTTCATCTATTTTCTCTTTTTCCTGAAAACCAAACACGATTTTTATTCTTCTTGGCTTTATTCTACTTCGTAATAGGACTCTTTGTCGTCTATTATAATATTGAAAAAGAAAAGCAATGTAAAGTTTACCAAAATTTAGATTTTATGAAAAAGTTAAAAACTTACGTATGCATATTACATGAGCAACTTTCATTTAGTGAAAATTTTTTAATTAAATTTAATTTATTAGTATAAAAAAAATATTTTGACAATCTCATGTGTACCCTCATCGTCCATTACAATAAAAATCGAGTAATAAACGTGGAAAATCAGAAAATCCGATACGAATCATCTCTCGTGAATTTTATTTAATTAAAAGAAATAGCTATACATATTTTCTCAATCGACTTTACGTCCGATGAATATAAAAAATAAAAATCGGGTAATATTTCTATTTATCATAATCGTAATAATGTTAATTACTTGATATTTAAAATAATTTAAATTTGAAGAGAAAGTGATAATTAACCCTGAAATGTAACTGTTTGATTTTAACATTCATAATAAAAAAAATTGGCTCCATTTAATTAGTAATTAATGTGTGAGAGCAATTTGAATTAGAAGCCAACCAGGTAGCATTGATGGTTCAGTTACAAAAGCCAACTAGTGCTTTTGGTTTACAGATTTGCCAAATGGCTTACTCATTTCTTCAGACAAAAACTCTTCCAAAAGGTTTTTCAACCTCCTTAAGAAAAAGGACAAAGTATTTGGTTTCAATTTCCGAAAATCAGCAGCCAAATGTCTTCAATTTCTCTTAGGAAAAACAAAATTTGATTCCTAGTTTAAACATATGATCTAATAAATTACAAGTAAATGTTTAAAAATAAATAATAAAAAAGATTATTCCTGATAAGATTCGAATATTCTGAAAATTAATTTTTAAGTTAAAATATTGTTTACTTCTGCTGTAGAAATTATTTGTAAATAGTCTAAATAGAGATTTAGACTTAGAAGCTTCATAAAATTTGGTCATACGAAGATGCAAAACACCCTGAAAGAAATTTTGTTGGAGTAATTTCAGTCCTTTTCTGGTCCAATTACTATTGAAAATTGATAATTTTACATCCAAAATTTGACCAAATCTTCCACTCTATACCTTTGACTCTCCTCACTGAGTAATAAAATAGCAATTAAAGCAAGTCTTTTGCCCCCAAGATTTGTTCTAAGCCAATTAGTTTGGCAAGTACATACATACTTACCATTAGAAACAACAGCATTATTAGTATACCATTTGAGCAAAACCATAATATTAGCTGCCCCACCAAAGTACGTAATATTTTTATCATGTGATAAAAATTATAATTTTCTATTTAGAAAATAAATTATCAAAATTTGAGCTCCTTGTTTTCATATATTACTATTAGATTGCTAAGCTAAGTATTATAAAATATATTAGTTAGAAAGGTAACGAAAGAGGTCTACATGTTGGACAAATGTCCTAGAAAATGCCCTAAATTTCCCTAAAATACAATTCCTTATAACGACCTAATGATTATAAGGTCCCTTTCTTTTCTTTTTTTTTTTAAGCCCTAAGTATTACAATACAAAAAAATAGAAGCTCAATCGTTTCTGACAACAAGCAATATTAACCCTTGCATTATAGTTTCATCAAGGGCTAAAAATTTGCCAAATGTGCATTCTATTGCCTATTTTAATTTTACCCTTGTAAGAGATTAGCCCTTTATTATTTATGTCTAAACACATTAAACCATCCTTCCTTTCTTGATAGCTCTCACTCCCTCACTCACTCTTTCTCTCTCTTTCCTCTCCCTCTTTCTGTATCTTTCTCTCTCTCCATTTGCATGGAGCTTGAAAGAAAACTGAGAGAGGAATTCCCTTACCTTTCAAGCCTTCTTTCTGACTATCCATTAAAACAAGAAGTGATAGCAAATGGATTTCCTAATGAGAAGGAAATGTTTCAAAATCTTGATTATCCTGTTGTTGATGGAGATGGGTCGGTTTTCAATAATTCAACCAATCTTGATAATTTTATAGGCCTTGAAGGGCTCTCAAAGAATCCATTTGTGGGGATTTCATCAAGTACAGGTTTCTATATCGATATCGATCCTCTTATCAAGACTTCTCTTCTCGAAAATGGTATCGATCCTCTTATCGAGACTTACCCTCTTGAAAATGGTAGCGATCATGATTTATTCTCTACTGCTACCACTAATACTAACAATCTTAATAAAGCTTCTGTATTTGCAGCCGATTATAATGGTGGAGATTATAATAATAGTCTCTTGCATGGCTTCCAATTACCAAAAATTGAAGCTAACCATCAAAATCATATATATCATCAGAATATGAGTCCTAACATGGTTCTAGATCAAGATCAAGTCTCATGCGTAACAGCAGATAACCATGGGCACAACAAGAAATTTGATCATAGAAAGGATAAAAAGCTTCATCAAATCAAGAAAGTTGGCAAACCTCAAAAGAAATCCCATACAATCAAAGGTCAATGGACTCCTCAAGAAGACAGGTATCTATAATCTATCCATGTATATATCTCTGCATTTATCAAAATTCCCATTTTTCTCGCTCTCTTGTCCTTTTTTCTTTTCTTTTTTTTTTTTAAAAAAAGTACTGCGTTTTGACTGAGATTCCAGCTAAAATCCATAAATTTTAAAGACAAATTTGGCTCTATTTTTCTCTTTCATTTGGCAATTCAAGAAATGTTACGAATTTTTTTTTCCCATTTATAAATTCCTTTTGATGATGATTAGGATTTGCCCTAATATCAGGGTTTCACATATATATATATATATGTGTGTGTGTGTGGTGTTTTTCGATTTATATATAATAAAAAATAAACTGCATTGATGCTGATACAAAAAATGAAATGAATCAATTATGTTCGGATCTTTCTATCTACAGATTGTTAGTGCAGTTGGTCAAACAGTTTGGAATCAAGAAATGGTCTCATATCGCTAAGCTACTAGACGGAAGAGTAGGCAAACAGTGTAGAGAGAGATGGCACAACCATTTGAGGCCAGATATCAGGGTATTTTTCCCATCTTCTTCCATGTTTCTTTCTTTTCTTTTCTTTTTAATAATAAAGATAAAGTATTGTCAATTCTAGCCGTTCACTAGAGCAACCAAACAAGATTTTTTTATTCAAACCATGATATTTGTGTCAATTCACTAGAAAAATGAGGTAAGATAGTACCAATTTTATGCCCGTTTTTTCTTAGTTGTCAATTAATCATTGGTTTACCTTATTTGTTGACCGATGGGTAGACGTATTATATAAAACATAATATATTTCAATATAAAGACATAAATGTAATTCAAATGTATGAATATATGCTTAATTTATTTTAGGTTAAATCATCATTCATTCACTTAAAAAAAATATGCTCATAAATAAATAGAGATTATTTTATTAGCCGTATATGAATATTTGTCTTATTAATTATTTGTCTTTACGAAATTGACAATGCATTGACGACATGCATAGTCACAGAGTGGACTGAGATTATTTAAAATAAATTAATTACGAAATGACAAAGTTGCCCTTAGAAACCTTTTATTTTCCTTTACGTGCAAATCTATTTCTAGTTAATTTGACCATTACCACATGATTATAAGAATATCACAATTTCTTTCACATATATATGCATAATAACAAGGTAAAATGCTTTCACATATATGCATAATAGCAAGGTTAGTGAGCTAAAATTCTTACACCCTTTTCCCCTTTACAACTTTTATATCCATTTAGAATCCAAGAATGATAATTACCTTAATTAATTATATGATTAATTTCTATTTATGCCATTGTAATTAGATCGTAAAATGTGCATAAATACACCAGCGGCTAGAACTTTTTTCTTTCTTTTTTTGCTACAATTAATAACCAGATAGCCAGATTGATGATATTTGCTAATGTGATAAATGTACAGAAAGATGCTTGGAGTGAAGAAGAGGATGGAATTCTAATTGAAGCTCATAAGGAAATTGGGAACAGATGGGCAGAAATAGCCAAGAGATTACCTGGAAGAACAGAAAATACTATTAAGAACCATTGGAACGCGACGAAGAGAAGGCAACTCTCAATTAGGCGAAAGGGGAAGGAATCGAATTCGAGAGGCACATTATTGCAGAGCTACATTAAGACTCTAACTACTCAGAATCAAGACCAGAATAGTCAATACAATGAGAGCTCAGTTTCCTCCCCATTCGTCGCAGATCAACTAAATGTTCAGACGGATTACTATGACTATATCAGCGACTCATTAAACGTTTCTCTGGAGGCAAATAACTTGTTTGATGATAATAGTTATGGGTTTAGGGTTGAGGAGAGGCAAATGGAGTATGAGATGGCGATGGAGTTGGACAGTTTGATTAAGGGTTCTACTACTTCTGATCAATCCATGGAGGAGATGGATTTGGTAGAGCTGGTCACACAAGGAACCCAGAATTAATTCGGTGGTGCTTGCCTGCATGTCTTGCATGAAATCTATCAGTGACTTTTTTAAGAACATGTTATCTTTTATGTTTTCATTTTCTGCTTTAATTATATAAAGAATGTTTTTCTTGGACTTCATTTGCTCATGTTTTTCTTGGATTTCATTTGCTTTCTTTAAAATGTTTTAAGTATTTTAATTATATGTGTGTGTGGAGAATGATTAAACCCTAGAATGCTCATCTATAGGCTTAAATTTTTCTCCTTAAGACCAGTCTGTCAACACTAATTTGAAGCAAGTTTCAAATATCTACTAGCTAGGTGCTTCTGTTATGGGTAGAAATAAAACTAAAATCAAATTATAGCACCTCTTTTTTTTTTTATCTACCTCATATGATTTTGAATATGAAATTAATATCATTTCAGGGTTCGAAACTGTCATTTTCGTAAGTATTTTTCCAAGGATTAAAATCGTGTATAATATATCATATGAAATAAAAAATGTAAATAGTAATGTGGTTGAATGTCTATTTATAGATATTAAATATTCTCTCATCTCTTTGCATCATATCAGTAACACCATTGGTAATTTATTACGGTGGCAAAAAGTCGTGGCCGTAATAATAGCTACCGCATTATTATATCAAGCATGTAACATAAATTGACGGGTCAAATAATTTTTTTCTTATTTTTAAAAAAATAACACAAGTGATGAATTGAATTTCTTCTATTTTGTTAGTATTTTATTATTTCAATTTTGAAAATTCTTTTGAAGTTTTTCTAAAAAAAAATTCTTTTGTTCAGATTCAAAAATGGGATATCAATTGCCCATATAAAATAAATTTCATTTGTTCCTTCTAATTATCTCTCTGTTAAGGAAATAAATTTACACATATAAAATTATTATATCTCAACGTTTGGATTTCGAAATGGATTTCGAAATGAAAGATTTCATTCAAGGGAGCTAAGTAAAAGCCGTTCCTGGACATATTATTTAGGTGCTGAATATCTAGATTTGGATTCAGAGTTACTCTTTCAAGTTAATTTGTACAGGGAGAATTTGGAAGCTGTAACGGTGACGTTTTCGAGGAAGATATGAAACCCAAATGAAGAAGAGAGCAAATGAGTTGGTGAAAAGAAAAAGATTCCTACTCCTACCACCGACTGACGACAAAGAAAAGTCAAAGATAAAATTAACATTTCAAGACTCAATCTGCTTCCTTTTCCTATTTAAGGAAAACATTCCCAGTCCACTAATCGGGCACGTGACATGATAAATGCGCTTAATATTTGAAGTTATTGACAACACTAATTTAAATAGTGTAATTTCAAAAGAGTAAACCATACCATTAGGCCCTTCTGTCTATTTTTTATATTTTTTAAGTTAAGTCAGAATAAAGATCAAAGAAAAAATTATAATATGGTCCCTATAATTTAAAAAATATAACTAATTTATCCTTGAATTTTTAAAAAATAAAAAGGATATTTTAATAATTTCATAAGATACTTAACAAAAAAAATATAAAAATTAAATGAAATAACCTTATTATCTGGCGGGAAGTAGAAGTAAAATATAATAGTGTTTCAATCTTTGCTGAAAAAAATAGAGACAAACTAGTTATATATCATAAATTACAGAAATTGTATTATAATTTTTTCTCAAACATTGGGTCTTGTAACAATTGTATTCTAAATCCAACCTCACCCTTCAGTCACTCTAATTGTAATTTTTTATCACAATTATACCCTAATTTAAAATTAATCAAAATTAGTGAATAAAATATAATAAATGTGATTCCCACAGCTCATATTTGATTTAACTTCCTAAAGAATAAATTGACTAAACTATATAATATCCAAACTTCAATTGTTAAAACAATGTGTGTCTCAATTTTAACTTAACCCAAAGAATGAGATGATACGTCAAACTTTAAAGTATTATTGCTATAAAATGCAAAATTTAGGTAAATTAGAAATTTATGACAACAATAGCAAACTTGGCTCAATAAAATCAAAAGATTTAAGCTAAATACAATGACGAGGAAATTTTAACCAAATTAACTATTTAAACTATATATTATTCATTGCACTGTGGCATCTTACATTTCATCCTCCCGTGATAAATACACTTAAAACGACATTTTCCTTTCTTTTTTTTACTTTTCTAACAGAGACAACAAACCAGAATTAGCGACTTACTTCCTAACCCCTCTCCTTCAAACTAAAAGGAGTTTTTCACCAAAAATCAACCAATCACCATAATTCCCCCTTTGCTACACCTATTTTATGCTACAAACAAAAAGTTAAAAAAGATAACAACCCAAAAGAGGGAGGGACAGCTGGGATGGGCCAAGGAAATCAATGGCCATCTGCTCCTTGATACTTGCCTTCATCGTCAGCTGGAATCATGCCTTCCTCGTCGTCTTCACCAAAATGAGAATAGGATCCACCGTTATATCCCGTGTTCTCTTGCCCAGTTCCAGTTGATCTCCCTTGTTCTGTCGGTGCCGATCCCTGACCCCTTCCCACCATTGCCTGGTGAAAACTGCCCGCAGGAGACTGTTCATGAGTTGATGCCTTGTGAAAACTTTTGCCACCACCAAGAGGGGATCTTGACCTCTCCTGCTGGTTTTGAGGCGGTGACAATGCCCGGTTCCTTTCCATCATTGCCTGGTGAAAACTGCGCACTGGGGACCGTTTAGCCCCGTTATATCTATCAGGGCTCCGACTGCGGCTGCGATCATGATTCAAACTTTTATTACGGTCACCCCAACCTGCCCCCCTATCAGGGCTGCGACTGAGACTACGGCCTTTATCATAGCCATTGCTGTAACCTCGATCATACCTGTCCATGTGCAGCAGAATAGTTAACTTTCAAAACAGCAAAAATAGAGAAATAACCTGATTGGTACCATTTTTTCTCCTTCAGAAAAAAAATCCAAATTCAAACTTCTTCCGCCCAGAAAAAATTATTAAAATAAAAAGAAAATAGCTGAGAATCATGATCTATTTTAAAAAATTCAACTTCAACAAGGAAAGGCAAGGGAAATAGGTTTGATGATAAGAATGAAAAAAAAAAAATGGACTAAAAAAATGGAAATAGTTGGTATGCTGCAAAATATCAATTTAATCACAATTATAGTTAACTAAAGAATAAGGTGGACTCCACCTAAGTCACAAACCACATCCTCATGTGCCCATCCAAATAATAAAAAAACGAGAAAGAAGAGATGGACGAAGGGGAGACCAGAAAGTGAAGGATGAGACAAGCTCCTGTTTAACTAAATATTAACTCACCTACTTACCAAGGTAGCCCAAGAACAAGAAAATTCAAAGTTGAAGAGGAAAAAAAAAAAAGAAAAAAAAAACATTGTGCATGTACCTGTCTCGTGTCTCATGGTCATATCCGCGGCCTCCAACTTTTTCTGGCCTTCCAGAAGAGGAATTAGACATCCCCCAATTACCTCTTCCCCCATCCCTTCCACCATAACCAAAATCACTACGCCCACCACGGCCACCATCACGTCCACCAGGACCAGAGGCCCAACGCCTAGGCCTACCCATCCCACCACCACGAGAAGCCATATCCCGAATTTCTGGAGGCACCCGTTGGCTTGCCCCTTCCAAGACTTTAATGAGATCTGAAGCATACTTGGCATCCTGGTCAGCAAAGAATGTATAAGCCACTCCAGTAGCACCTGCCCTACCAGTCCTCCCAATCCTATGAACATAATCCTCCACTCCAGTAGGAAAATCATAGTTTATAACAACCCTGTAACAGATTAGACACCAATTATTTCCATATACTCTTTTTCTTCCACCACTACAGAAATAACAAGACAAAAAGAGAAGCGAAGAGCAAATAATAAGAGACGATAACAAATCTAAGAGAGCTTACAATTGCTCCCCCTATTCTCACTTCTTACAAGATAGTAATGCAAATGAAGATTCATTTTCTCATTGATATTCCCTTCCGTTTCCCCAGTAGAAAAGGTTAGCCAAACAATCTTCTTATGGTAATTTTGTGGAATCTTTGCTCCATTGTACCATATCAAGAAAAATTTCAAATAAAAACTGTCATGATTGTTCATCTACAGACAGAGAGCGATATGAAGTTCTAAAATGGAGAAAAATGTACTAGACAATCTGCAAATATACAATAAAAGCACAGGATCCCCAATATCAAAATTCAAGTGATTAATTAATAACAATGCCAATTCTCTAGCACAAATACAGAAAATCAAACATATCAAGGTGACCAACCTTATATCTTTAATGTCCAGTCCTCGAGCAGCAACATCAGTAGCAACAAGCACTGGAGACCTCCCAGTACGGAACTGATTAAGGACATAATCCCTCTCACCCTGAGACTTGTCTCCATGAATAGCAGCAGCTCCAAATTGGCGTGTAAGATTACGTGCAAGTTGATCACACATCTTTTTCGTTGAACAAAAAATAATAATCTTTGACCCAGGTTCTTGAGACCGCAATATCTGCTCTAACCTTCTGTGTTTCTCCATAGGCGCCAATAGTTCAATATACTGCAAGAAAACAAAATTTATGAAGCATTCAATCAATATGACATTAAATCATTATCATGTTACCCCAGAAGGAAATAGGGAAATCAGGATAGACAAGGCAGAAAAAAATTTCAAACCTATAGAAGAAATATTACTTTTGCTCTGAACTGTATCAAGAATGGCAATAGTTCATACCTGTGTGATTGACTTGTTTGCCACAAGTTCATCAACATTGCCAATATTAACTTGAACAGGATTGACAAGTAGATCTGCTGCAATTTTCCGAACTTCCTTTGGCCAAGTTGCTGTGTACATGAGGGTTTGGCGACGAGCAGGCACCTCCTTTACGATCTTTCGTATTTGGGGCTCAAAACCCATGTCCAACATGCGATCAGCCTCATCTAGTACAAGGTAAGAAACTTGGCTTAGGCTAACTCGCCTCATTTCAAGGATATCATTCAAACGGCCAGGAGTGGCAACCACAATATCTGCTCCTCTGTCCAATTCTTTCAACTGGGGACCTTTTGGTGCTCCTCCATACAAGCACTTCAACACAATACATCATACCAAACTTCAATAAAATATTTAAAAAAAGATATTTGTTACTGTAATGGTAGGAAATATCTAAACTATAAAATCAATGTTTCATCAATTACAAAATAACTAAAAGAAATTAAAAAAGATGCGGGGTGCTCTGAATTCGTATATGATTAAATTTCCTCGACATTAGTGGAAACCGCTTTAGTTGAATCCTATTTTCTTATGTTACTATAATGCTAAGATGCAGAAATAAGAAGACAGTATTATTTAAATATCAGGCTGAAATGGCTTATCAAATCGAACTATAAGATAAAAAGACACATCCAAAAGAACTGTGTACATGAAACATTTCTTCATTTCATGTCACATTTTTATGTCAGTACACATTCATGCAACATCGAGAGGCAGAAGATGAGGATATGACAGAAATGTTTGACAAATAAAAGTGTTGCAAAATAACTTTATATACAAATATATAAAATTTTTGAGCCTTTGGATAGCATACCGTGCAAGAAATTCTGGATGACTTCGCAAACTTCACAGCTTCATCCTGTATCTGTGTTGCCAACTCTCTTGTTGGTGACAATACCAATACAGTAGGACCCAGTTGAGGGTCATTTCGACAGCGCTTCAGATGAATAAATCCAGGAATTAGGTAACCTAAGGTCTTGCCTGAGCCAGTCTTTGCAATGGCTACTATATCTCTGTTCTGCAGAGCAACTGGCCATGATTGTGCCTGAATTGGAGTTGGGGCAGAAAACCCTGCATTGTGTACCTGGAAAAAGCAAAAATCCAGCAACTCCCATGAGCCAAGGTACTGGCTTCAAGATTTTTGGTTGATATTCTTTTGAGCTTATACAGGAGTGGCTAATGGCAGAAGAAGCATCATCCCCCATATGCAGTCGGCAAATGCTTGCTGATGCAAGCTACAGCAGGAGGAGGCCTCTTCTTCCGTTTGGACTGAGTGGCAGACAAATTATCACCAACGGCAGTCCCAGCCATGAACTCGGGTGATTCAGAAAGCCCTTCCCAAAAATGGTTGATCGTAAAAGGGCGCTCCAAATTACATGCAAGGCCCCACAGAGAGGGCACCACAGCGTACGACATTGGCTCCTCCCAGGAGCAAATATCGCACCTGCGACAAAAGTACAGATGGCAAAAGTATTAACGAATCTGAAAATCAACATTAGACTCCAGCAATCACAGAACTTTGCACAAAAAAAAACTAAGTTGATAAGTTTCCTAACTTACAGGAACAATGGCTCAACAGAATTGCATGCAGAAATGAACAATAAAGAAAAGCAAAAAATCAATACCTCTCTCAAAATCTCAGAAGGAAAGCCAGTAGCCTCAAACGACATAAGAGGTGGCGGAACTTCATCTCCCTAACATTAAGATTGAAAAAAATCAGCAACCACATAACAGTTAAACATATCCACCAGAAACCTAACAAGAATGAAGACAGATTGCAAATGCAATAATCAAGAATATTCACCAGCCAGTCAACCAACTACTAGGGTAATTCACAAAAGAATTTACACCCAATTCCAATGATTGCTTCCCTAAGTGTTATAATTTGAATGCCCAATAAGACAGAATAAATTAGGAATACTGGAAGAAAGGCGAGAAGAGTAGAAGATTTCAGCTGATAAAGGGGCCATTGTATTAACTCTTTCATAAACCATTATTGGAATTACATAAACATTCTATGTCATAGAATATCACAGCAACGGCATGATGTCCCAAACAAACCAAGTAAAGGCACAGTAGTCATATTTTATATGCCTGGATTATTGGAATTTTATTAGAAGAAAAACAGCTAGAAGAGGAAGCTGTTACTAAAAGCACAGTTTCCATATTCAAACTAACTACTAGGCTACACCTTCATTTTGGAATAGTGAAAATTTTAGCTATGTGCCTGATGTTTGTGTCATTAACTTTCTTTCTTTTGTTTTTGGATTGCACACCCTTGTTTTTATTTAAGTGAGTTCTTTACTTGAGAAACAAAAAATTGACAAGCTGCCTATTATTCATGTCTCATAGAAGATCAAGTAAAACTGCTATATGTTTGAAATATATCATACGAGTAAGAAGCACCCAATAAAAAAAATCAAAAAGCATATGAACTCACAGTAACTGTAATTTCATGCCTTCGCCGATAAGCCTCTGCAGAAAGACCACTTCCTCCAGTTGATGATCCATGTGTTCTAGAATACAATCCACCAGTCCCATTAGCTGTGTCACATGGAACAGTTTGAGATTGTCCAGGGCCAGCTCTTGCAGTCTGGGCAAAATTAAGAGTATGACATCAGTTCATGTAGAGCACAGACAAAGTAGAACTTAATCTCCACGTTTAGAACTTACTACCTTTTTCTTGGCCTGAAGGCACGTATGCTTGCACATATTCTCAATGAAAATAAATGTATAAATGCTCGGAGTGTCACAAGGACTAATATCCTTTTTGCATACCATTCAGATTCTATTTTTTAGATTCAGATATGAAGAATCAGTGAAAAAGTAAGACAATTGACTACAACCCTGAGGCAAAAGACATTATGCACACAAAGAAAGCTACAGGCAACATATGGTTTGGTGTTTAGATTTACATATTCAAACCAGTACTGTGGATTTCATATAGACAAGAGATTATGAAGGCAGCAGCCAGCTTAGCACCAGAGCTATCACAAAAAGATCTTATCATATCTCAATACTACTCAAAAGGTCAAGTAACAGGTGGAAAGACAAAATGAAAAAGAATAAATACCTGGCTACTCTTTGCTCCAGCATCAGGTTTTGATCCACCATTGTTGCCTCTGCCATACTTATCATCTTCTTTAACGGGGCTATAGCCACGATGAGAAGATTGTTGAACTTGAAGTGAAGAACTTATAGGCATTGAAGACTTCAATGGATGAGCAGGGGCAGTAGGCCTCTCGTACTGAGTGACATTAGTTTCTGGATTCCAAAAATAAAGATACCCAGTTTTACCATCAACTAAGCCTCTCCATGGTTTGGGGAGAGTAGGGTCCTCTGGTGCATATCTTGGACCAGCAGTAGCAGCCATCTTAATACAGCAACCCACCAACAAAAGCCTACAACATGAAAAGTATTAGACATAAACGACTTAGAGTTAGTCTATAATAATTTGAAGGAAAAACAAAAGCAGCAACTGAACTAGGCAATCAATATACAAGAAAATCAAACATAAAGCCAACCAGGTAACATTAAAAAAAGAACACATAAGGCACTAGAAGGGCACGAGCATTGACTTCAAGAAACATAACTAATGGATTTGAGTGAAATTTGAAATTTCCAAATAACAAAAAAGGAAAACTAGAGATTCAAACATCTAAAAAGCACTACATTCAAACTTCATTTTGTAGAAAACCAAGAGCAGCATGAGAAAAACAAAACATGAAAAAATATCGATTAGCATCAAAACATAACTCAGGATAAACAAAAGCAAATCATATAACAAAACTTAACATCAATAACAAGAAAAATCTAAACCAATCTATCAATGGCCTCAAACAAGGATAAAACTATATTACTTTATAACAGATTCAACTCTTTCCAAGTAAAATCCAAATTGACAAAACAACAAGGCAGAAATCGCACACGAAATTCGTATAAGCCTTCAAATTTTTGTGGTTTCCTCCGAGATCTTAAGAAGACAACGGAAACACGCAAAAGAATTTTCATAAAAACTTTCCTATGGTTTTATTATCAACCAAACAGACCATAGAAACCCTAGATTACACCCAGTTGGATCATGAAAGAGCACTCGGATACAGAAATAGATTCAGATCTAAAAACTACCATCTGAAAATTTTCTTTTCTTTCTCTTTGGATCGTACCTGACGGTATCGTATCGAGAGTTGTGGAGAACAATAAACGAATGGAGAAATGTGCCGGTCCTTTAAAACGTGATGGACCCTCTCTCGCGTTGATCCTCTATCCCTTGCAGATGGTAAAGTAAGATAACGGAGGATTGAGAACGCAAGAGAGAGGGGAAGAAATCCAAATGGCGTTAACGATAGATATTTATAGTTGAATGGAGGGCTGGGCTGGTGGGTGTGCGAAACTACCGACCGAACTGAACCGATTCATTTCGGTTCGAGTCGGTTACTGGATATAAAATCGAACTGAAAGGGTAAAAGTATCCAACGTAATGGTTCAGTTCGATATGTTATCAAAAAAATCATTTTCTATTACCTTGGTTTTTAAACCGAATCGACCGTTTGCTTCGGTTGAGTTTTTGCGTTTTTAGTTTAGCTGTCATTTGACTGTGGCTAGTGAGTTTTCTTTTAAACATGTCGATCGTCCGGTTGGCTCACAGATAGAACTTGATGCGTCACGTACTCGCTCAGCCCGCTAGATTTTTTAATTGGACGAGAAGAGTATGTTTTTCTTTTTCAAATACTCGCTCTCCAATTACGGAATCAATCGCCACTTTCTTTTTTTAAAAGAATAAATGACAATTTTAGTATCTAAATTTTTTATATGTTTGCAATTTAGCGTCTAAATGAAAAATCTTAACGCTTAAATGTTTAGAAAATTTAAAAAGTGTAACCAGGTGTCTACTTATAATCTATAGGTCAAAAATATGAATCAGCAATCAGGTGTTATCAAACTACTATTTAATACTAAAATGACATGGGAAAAAGAATGAAATAACTATTTTGTCGTCCAGTTACACCTGTTTTATGTTAAATCTCATTCTCCTCTCGATACTGAAAGCAAATTCCAAATTGAGACAAAAAGTATGAGAGAAGCAAAAGAAGCAATGGATATAGAATCTCACTTCGAATGCAGTGGCTTGAACACACTTCTTGGATTGAGTGGAACCTAGGAATGTGATTTATTGCATGTGAGCTTCGTTTGATGAGTATGTTTTATGGAATTTGATTTGATCGTCTTCGATTTTTTCTTATTTGGTAACAAAACTCGTCTTCTTCTCTTTTTAAAATTCAATCAGGTTGATCACAACGGATTGTAGTTATCAAAGAAGCTTGTACTGACCTTTATTTTAGATTAATGATAAATGAAGTTGTTACACATAATGTGTTTATGAAAAATATTTGAATGAAAGAAAGATACCACTTATTGCATACTATGTCATTTCATTTTTGTGCAAGAACATGCTTTTGCTCCATCTCTATTATATTGTGATTTCCCTCATCTCCCGTGGCTGCAATATTGGATGACTACGTTAGTTTTACCGAAGAAATTTCTCTTTTTCTCAGTGGTAACATAATTTGCCATGTCATTTTAGTTGTAAATAATAATTTGATGACGTGTCATATCAAGTCATTGAGTGATTAGGATTAAATGAGCTCCTTTTCATACTAATTCATATTTTCGGCGTGCAGATCATGGGTAGACATCTGATTGCACTTTTTAATTAGTTCAAACACTTAATTATTAAGATTTTCCGTTTAAACACTAAACCGTAAACATTTAAAAAGTTCAAATACTAAAATTGTCATTTATCCTTTTTAAAATGACCCGAATAAAGATAGAACAAAAAATCTGCCTTCCCAACTTTACGTTTATATACATTAATCATATTTAATATTTGTACAATTTTCAAAAATAGTCTTTAGTAAATTAAATGCTTTTGTACTCCATCAGGTTTTTAAAAATACAAGTCATTAACTACAAGGATAATACGCAATATATAGGAATAAAATATTTATGAATTGACGAAAAGGTACAAAAAAATTGATAAAAGGAATGGAGACAAAAGAAAATAGTGACAAAACTATATATATATATATATATATATATTCATAAATACAGGGCCAATGTTACATAATATAGCAGAATATATGAATAAAATCATAATTTTTTTCTTAAAGTAATGGTGTGAGATAAAAGGCTTTTAGTCAAATTACTAAATATTGCCATAGTCAAAATGTATTATCATTATATAATTAATTACTTTTATAGTCACAAGGAATATACAAATTTGAGGAACTAATATTTTGAAACCTGTTATAAACAAAAATTTGCTTATAACTCGGAAACCAAATCTACTGGACCTCAATCTGCCCTTCAAGTGGGCATTGTCTTAAATAGTGAGCCTTGCTCACAAACATAATCACAACAGGGCATCAAAAATGTGAAAAACAAGCGAATTAACTTTCCGCTGAACAATCATACAGACGAATCAAGATCCCAAACTAGCAAGGATAGCAACAAAACAAATTTTCTAATTCCAAAAGTTCAATTACCATTAGTTCAACTTCAAAGTATAAGCTTGCATCAATTGCCAACAATTGTATCAATATTGACTTGGAAAAAATGGGTGACTTTGAAAAATCAATTCCGTACATGTACCAGAAAATAGTTACATACTTGAATTCATCAAGTTCTAGTCATTATACACTTGACCAGGTCTAGAATACGACAATAATCAAAGAAAAGAGAAGATTCCTTACCCTCCAGGCCATCACGGTGGTGTCTGTTGCTACCTGCAAGATTATTACATGGACTCCCACCAACAACAAGATCAAACCCACCAAAGGAGTTCATCAACTGCTCTAACCGATCGGCATTCAACTGTTGTACATCTACGATGTCAATCAAAGTTCCTGTCTGGTTCGTTTGTTCCCACCAGCACCTCATAATATTTCTGTTTACTTCTGAGATCTCAACTGACACTACGTTCTTGAGACGTATACCGAGCCGGTGAAGAGCAACTTCCGCACCACCAATTCCCGAAAAAAGAGAGAGGATATTGATACCTCCAGGGAACATGTCTTTCAAAACTGAAAGATGGTAGGCAACAGTGTCGACCTGAAACAGCTTGACCCTCTAAGCACAATGCCATATATCGGAACAAATTGATAATATTTAACTAGAAAGTACTATAAAATTTGGAAAGCGTGCTGAAGGGGGAAAATGAAGCATGCAACAAATCTTATTAAGATCATCAATAGAGAATTAATAACAAAGAATTTGAGAAATCTTCAGCAATATATGTTGCACAAGAGAGAGGGTGGCATTCATGTCACGGTAAAGTTACTCTACTAGTGATCTAGAGGTCATGACTAAAAATCTCTTCAAAAGAAGGGGGGAGGCTGCATACATTAAGTCTCCCCAGAGCCCACAAATGTGGAATGCTTCGTACACTGGATCACTGTTTTGCACAGGAGAATTTTACAGATGGCCATATAGTATACTACAAATTACAAAATAACCTACCTGGAATGAGTTACCAAGTGATTTATATCTGTCAGTCCTGCTTAATCCACCTCCCCTTGTGTGGTTCCTTGGGAAACCCAAAAGCATCTCTACTTCATCCGGTTCAAGTGGAGCAACTTTATTCCTGCCAACCCAGACCAGATTCCATTTACGGCATTCATCAAGAACAAACTTCTGGACAGTTAAAGGTGGATCTCCTTCATAGTCTTCCAGGGCTTTGCGGATCCTGTCTGTCAGTTTTGCACTTCCAACACAGGTCTGCAAGCAATTTAGTTTTGTCCTGGTGTCCCAGGAAGGCCACCATTTCTTTGTTAAGGGTAGAGCTTCATGTATTGTGTATGGAGGTAGTGGAAGTAGGGGATATCTGTTTTGAATTGGAAGATTGTGCACATAGCCCCTTTTCCTGGCAGCTGCACAGAAATACTTTGAGTCAACAAATTCAGGTTCCACGTCATACAGGAACCTTGAAATAGTTTGCCAAACCCCTCTAGGAGCCAGTGCTACATTCTCATAATAAAAATAAGGAGGTCCAACAGCAGCTTCTGGAAGTGTCCTATTAGTTACAATTGCAGGTTCATTGGGGACGCCAAATCCAACCATTGGATTTGGAAGCCGAAGCATCTCATCATCTCCATGCGGCATCTTCTTATCCAATCTCATCTGCTTTTTCCTTTTCCACATATCGTACTCATAATAACTTCTCTTCTTGTGTTTAGGATAATCATCATCAAAATGCTTTATCCTTGGCTATTAGATTGGAGACAAATAATTAAACAAAATCAGTACAAAACAGCTTCAACTTGTCAGAAAAATTTCATTTCCATCATATATTCACTCACATTCCAGATAAGAGGAGATAGAATTTACCTTCTCTTCTGGAAAGGAAGCATCAGCTGCCTTCGCCATTTGAGCAGCAGAGATGAAATCTGTTAGCTCCGCAATTGTTGCATTTGGTCCTGCAACATTTGAATAGTATATAATTCAAGGCAACAGAAAATAAGAAAGCAACACAGAATTCACCATGAATAAATATTCATGCAGTTCATTTGACAACTTGTTATGGCACATCAAGACACAGAATAAAGAGAACTTATACAGAAAAACGGCAGACACCAGAATGGTCAGAAGCAAATATTAGAGAATTGTTCTGCACTACCAAAAGAACTATATCCTTTGTGCCTTGATCCAAGCATTGTAACAGGATGTAAGAGAACTGAATTCTGGGGGTAAAATGAAATAGTTCATTGCAAAGAGCAACGTCTTCTCACTGATTTTTCACCTCCTATAAAATGGCAAAAACTCAAAAAGTAAAATGTGGCATATTTGATAGCATTAATTAAATACTGTGGTAGTAAGCACTTGACAGATGTTCCTAATTTTTACTTTGAAAAATTGCTAGTTTGGCTCAAAGAAATTGTCTTGTATTTGATTAAAAGATCTAAGATCAGAGAGAACGAATTTAAGCATCTTATCATAGCATTCCAGAGAAAGAAAAAGAAATAGGAAGTTCCCATTCAGGACATCTAAAAAGGATCTAAAACCCAAGTGATAAATTTCTTAGGACAACTTGCCTCACTAGAAAGATTCAGACAGTCACAACTAAAACTATATTTCATTGCCATAAATAGATAACCAATAATAGCACGAGGAAACACGAAAGAGTCACAAAACAAAAGCTTGATCTCATCCACATCATTGAACTTCTCATCAACTTCAGCACAAATTAAGCTGTTGAACTTGGACCAAACCATTTCTCATATTTTAATGTCAATATCCTGAACAGGAAGCAATACATGTAACTTTTTTTTCAGGTGCAACAAAAAAGTTGTATGCAACTCCAGCACAGTTGTGCCTTTACTACTAAAAACGATCAAATCATAGCACATCAACCACAACTATAATGAGAAAATACATATACTACTAAATAATATTTGAGAGATAATAGCTCCTCCTTGCCGAAACCTTTTATGGGAATATCAAAAGCAAAGCAATTACTCCTTACGCACTGCACAGTGAAACATGCTTAACCATTCTATATTACCACAAGATATAATACACACCGCATCTCTCTACAGCTATTGAAGCTTCCTCAATTGTGTAACCCATCCTTGCCAAGAACAACAAAGTGTTCCCTTCTTCATCAGGCTCAGATTTTACAATAATTTCCTGATAAGTATAAATTAAAACATTAAATATCAATTCACTTCAAAGAATAAAATGTCACTTTTCCATACATCTTGAAACAAATTCATCCATATGTTATCAGACATCTGAAAAGATATCCTATATGCACGAGTGCACATATTAATGGAAATTTTAAGCTTGCAATTGTGTGGGCAATCAGGGAGAAAATAACATATTAGGAAGTAAAAATTTCAAACATTTTAAGCAAGAACATGTTGTGTTGCATTAGTCTATTCATTATGTATACATCCATAAAACCACCACCTGCAGTACAGCCTAAAAGATTAGCTACCTCATCTTCAGTATCAAAATCTGAAAAATCATCCAGAAAGCTCCCATTGCATTCTGCAGACCACTCATCAGAATCCACAAGCAGCTCTTCTTGAGGAGATTTTTCAATCGCCTGCCAAAAAGAAAAGAATGAACAGTAAGAGCTAAAAGCTCCAAGAATGGAAACAAAAATGATCAAGTACAAAAAAGATCAAGTTATGATGGACAATTAAAGACAGTAACAAGCTATTTGGATTCAAAACCTCAAAGTTTATTCATTAGTCCCCTCAGACAATAAGGCAATGACAAGTTGGAAAAAATAAAAAATTTTTGTTGTACTTTTGTTTTATATATCATTATTTATGCACTTATTGTCCTTAACAAGGATACTACCATATGTTTTATGGCATTCCTTCCTCTTATTTTGATTCTCTTCAACAATCTCTTCTACAGGAGGAAAAATATATGCATGGGAGGAGATACACTCAAAAAGAGAAAAAAGCAATGGTTCAACAAAGATCTAGTGATAGTAAGGTAAAAAGACCATACTATTTTCCCTTTTATTCTTTTTGGCTGAATGGCTGAGTTAGATAACGAAGAGTAAACGTCCCCTCCGAACATAAACATTTCCAATGTAAGCACCACATCAGCCAGGTTTCTTGAGACAACACCAAGTGACTTAAATAGCTAATCTGGCAACAGCTACCATTCTTTTCCAAGAACATAATCACAGCAGTGCCAATGGATTAGCTGATCTTAGATATTGACAATCCATACAAAGGGATAATCATTTCATCAACATTCTAAAAGTATTGATAAAGCTTCAAAAATAATTTTATAACCTAACAATTCCAAATGCAGGTTTGAGAACAGTTCAAAAATATCGTAATAAATACTATAACGAGAACAGCTCTTTACATCAAAAGATAGCATTATACTCTACTCATCTCTGAAATCATTGATGCTCTAATTTTGTTGTTGCTCAACATTAGAAGAAAACCTATGCATGAACAATGTACAGTGGACAGCAAGACCATCTCCACCATCCGAGCTGAATAAAGTGGCATTTGCAACTAACAAAGATAATGTAGAGCAAAAAGGTAAACAAATCTCACTGAGTATGTGAGGAGAGCTTCCAAAATTGTATCTGAATTTCCCTCTCCTAAACATTCAACAGGAGATGGTTATAGTTTAAAATTTGAAGGTGAGCAAGGATGCTTAGAAGCAAACCAAACTAAGAACCTTTACCATTTTCCCGAATTGCTTTGGCCACCATTTCAACATCAAACCCCATCCCAACAAAATGATCAATCACCTTGGAGCCAGAAGAGCTTGCAGATGATCTTGCCTTGAGGCAAAAATAGCATCAAGTGTCAGTACGTGACAAATATCCATCTTCTGATCTCACAAGTACATAAATTCTCAACCACAAGAAATTTGGATAATCAAGAATCAAACTCACTGAGCATTTGAGAAGTGTTTCAAGTATCAAATCTGCATTTTCCTCGCCTGAATAATCAAATAAGCAGTGTTATAAATGAAGCTTTAAATATGTGTACTTGTGGGTGAGTACGCAACAAATATGTATGTGCATGCATGTATTGCAATAATTGAAATGAGAATAAGAATTGTCTTTTTACCATTTTCTTGAATTACTTCTGCAACCATTTTTTCAGGAAAACCCATTCCTACAAAATGATCTATCAACTTTGAACCAGAAGAACCTACTGATGAGCTTGCCTAGAGTCGAATAAACAGAGCTTAGTCATAAAACAGATATCTTGTTTTTTATCTATAAATAATGAATAAATAAAAAATCATGCATATGCCTCAAATTAAAAAGATATTAAGTATAACACCGTTGCATGAGCAAAATGGCACCAAGGAAAAAGTAATAATCTGTAACCATGGAGAATAAATAACAAAGGAATTACGAACACCTATATGCACATACTTTCATAGTATGGTTGAGATGAAGTTTAGGGAAGGCACAAGCTTTGTACAAGCATAATAAAGTAATGCTGAAGTAGAGGAAAGGTAAATCATAAAATGTCTATTTTGAAGTAATATTGAAGTAAGAAAAGGTAAATCATTAAATTTCTACTTTGCAAGCAACAAGATTGAGCATGAATCCATTGCTTATAGAGTAGGAGAAGAAGACATTATTACTTGAATGATCTTCCATACACCATCCATGCAGGTCACAATTAACTTTATAACCAGCAGCACAAACAATAAGATGGCCAGAAAATTAGTGCATGAACAACTAGATCAAACCATCTTGAATATGAGTTTGATAATATATCACAATTAAAAATATAAATAGTGGTAAAAGATTAGGGCTTGCTGCATCTTGAGATCCTAATTGCCATGGTTCCGCTGCATCAAGAGAAATCTCAGCTAAGGAAGTTTATGAAGGCTACAAATATGTTCCATGAAAGTTTCCCTACTTTCCAGTATAGCTACTCTCATTCCTGCTTATTTGGAAATAGTTGATCACAGAGTCAGAGTACAAAGAGTATGTTTAAACCAAAAAAAAATCATGTGGAATAATATAAAACATACCAGAATTCAATTAACTCTTGCAAGATTTCATTGATTAAGAAAAATCATTAATAACAATAAAGGCATCATGAAACACTTTCTCAATAAAAAAAATTGTAGTATTTTGTAATTAAACTACAGGATTTTCCATACTATCGTTGCTCCAAATTTGACCAACAGTCCTAGGCTTTGACATGAAAGGCAAAGAAAGAAGTTTCCAGATAGCAAATGTAAATCATTACTTCTGCTGAGCTTGCTATAGCTTCTCCACCGGGAAGTGTGAGGCTTGAAGAAGAAGACAACCCAAAATTTTCAATTTCTCGCTCATCTTCACTGTCCCAGTCAAAATTGTCCTCTTCGCAAAAAGAATCCCCATCCTGTACAAATCTTTTACATAAACACGTGCGGACAAGAAAAACAAAAAAATACCATAGAACAATACTTCAATTGACAATTACTTATTATCCACAATGGGTTAGTTTGCTTAAAGATAAAGCTGTTCAAGAATGCAAGAGAGATAAATAAAGAGAACATTAAAAGAATCAAAGGGAAATATTTGGGGGAAAAAATAATATAGGAACAAAAAAAGGTACCATATCCGTGCAAATTAAGCTTAGCCCAAGGTTTCAAGCTGTTCAAGAAACAAATAAGGGACCAAGTAAGAGACAAATGGAGCCAATTATTATGAATAAAATTACTAAAGCAACAAAAAAAAAAATCATAAATTAAAGCATAGTTGTCAAATCAAAAATCGAAATTTTTACTTTTAGAGTCAAGAATCAAATTGTAAGATTTAGTATAACTTTTCAAAATTAATTAAAGATAAATACATATATTTATGGATATATTTCCATTAATTTTGTCAAAAGATACTAAAAATTAATTGCAAATAATGTATTTATATAAATTTCAATCTAAATCATTTACTAAACACAAAATGAAAGAGAATCGCAATAACTTGTGTATTTGTCAAGTTCAAAATATCAAACTATGAAGTTAAAAGTTTAGTATAAAAAAAAGTAAACCTGTCAAGCCATTAAAATTTCTTATCCAAATCCATATTTATTCATAAGCATTTCCAAATTCAAGCCCTTCATTATCTTCATCTTCTAATATAACTATATTCTCCTACTCTTTTTTTCTCTATATTGACTTTTTTCGCAGGTTTTGTCGGTAAGAGAATCGTTGCACATGAGAATTTGATTCAAACGTAAGATTCAAATCATATGAATCGTAAGATTCGCAATCAATACCAATTCACCCATAAGATTCGAATCATTTAGCATGAAACTAGAATCGAATCGTAAGATCCGTATTGTGAATTTATATCTGAGCTACATATATTCTAATGTAGAAACAGTACAATGACATGGAATGGAACAAATGCTCTCAGTATAACTAATTCCATATATATAAAATGTAAAATACTCCAGTACGTTTTCAGACTTTATATGCCAAATGTAAAATACTTTCACACTGTTTGTATGCTTAAGGATACTAACAAACAAAACAAAATACATAACTTACTTAGTGGGAAGAGGGCTACAAAAATCCTGAGGCTATAACACCTGAATCACCAATGACACCTAAACTAACATACATGAGGACACAAATCAATAGTTTACCACAAACTACAAATTGCTGAAAAAACAGTCGGTAATGGTCATTTTCCTCCGGACCAAATACTCCCTTCGGCGTCAATTTTGGTTGTATAATCTAAGATAACAGTTTTACAAACAAAGGAACATTATGATTACATGGAACAAATCATTCCCACTTATAACTGATTCCATGTCTACATACAAACTTGAAAGCAAATAATCACATAAAGAACCTCAATTACTCTTAAAAACAACAAAAGACACAGGCTAGCCGGTCTTATACTATTTAATTAGATTAAGCCCTGAAAAATTAGGGTCTAATACTCTAATTACAGATTATTAAACCAAACAGGCAAAAGAAAATTGTGACCTTATACGATAGTAAGAACTGCAAATTTACACGAATTAACAAAGAAGAAGAAAAAATTTACAAGAAGAATAAGAAGAAATGAAATTTAAAATTGAAAGAAATCAAACCTCTTCGAGTAGTTTCTGATTCTGAAACTGCCCTTTCAATTTCTACATGTAATGTGCCTCCTCCCTGCCTGTGGCCCAAAAATTAGACCTAACTACCTTTGGAAAAAAATAAACAAATAGAAATAACCAATCCGGGTGTCCAAAAGAAATGGAGAAAAAGGAAAGGAAGACAACTTACACGCAGGAAGGAAGCAAATTTAAAATAAAAAATGAATACAATTCGAAAGACAGAACAAGAAGAAGAAGTAGGTGAAACTGAAAGAATCTGTGAAATTAAGGCGCAGAGAACATGAGAAAGACGAAGAGGGGGATGAGAACGAATCTACGAGCATCAAACAGTGAGGTCTTTCTTTGAATTCGGGATTTGGGAACGGGTAATGAAGGAAGATGATTTATGAATTGAAAAGTTAACGCCAAAACTGGAATTCAGGTACACACTCCCCCTGCGCGTAGTCGCTGTGAAACTTTGCTGTAATTTTTTTTTCCCTGCCGCTTTTGTGCAATTTAATGTAATTTCTTTTTTTAATTAAAGTAGTGAAAAATTAATTGGTAAATAACTTTTTTATAATTAATAATAATAATAATGTTATAGAAATATTCTGTTAAAAATAGATGAGATTAGCCTTATACTAAAAAGAATATAAAATATTCATGAAAAAAAATATTAATGTTATTAATATTGAAAATAATAAATTTAAAATTAAAATCATATTTAATTATACATTTTTAAACATGTAAACCATTATTTATTTATTTATAAATTATTTTCACGTGAAATTCACCTCGTTCAATCATTTAACGAAATTTAATTTAATATATGGTATAAAAAGGAGAGTAGCACTATAATTTTATACTGACGAGAGTATGGTTGAGTTTCTTCTCTATCCTTTTTATTTTTTTATTTTCTTATATGTTGACAATGATAACTCCAAGAAAATAAGGACATTGGGTTAAGGGCCTGTTTGGTTTAGAAAAAATATATACATATATTCTATACAAGAATGCATATGTCTAAGTAATTTTTATATATATTTTGAATTCATAAGATAAATCTCATTTTAAAGTTTGTGATTATATATTTTTATAAATATTTATTTGAATTATATTTGGAATCTGTATGTATTATCATCCAATTATATTTATAAATATTAATATTTTATTCTTTTATATTAAAAGAAAATAAAAGTATATATAAAATTAAACAATATTTTTGACAATCTTTCAAGTAAAATAAAAAAAGAACATTTTTTTAAATGAATTATTATATAAATATCCTTATGCAATTATACTTTTTTAAGAATAATTTGGCTTTTATTTATTTTATTATTGAACATTTTTGGATGTAAAATTCAAATACTAAGATGATAGCAATAAGTAAAAATTTGAAAAAATACGAATAAATGGTTATTTATTAACTTAATATAAAGAAATGAGAAAGCCCAAAGTCAGGGAGTTATAAAATATTTTTCTTACATTTTGAGGCTAAAAATGAGATATCATTAAAATCGTTACTCTCAATAAGTCAATTTTAATTAATATAATTATTAACTTAAATATTCAAATTTATTATATAAAACTTTGAAAAAATCGAAATTACATCAATTAAAGATTTATAATAAATCTCGATAACCAAACAAGCCCTTAGTAACTTTAAGCAATTTCAAGAACTTCTGTCAGTTTAACTTTAAAACCAACACTTTTTTTACCTCTCCTCAATTTGACTAAAATACAAAATCAATTATGGCAATATTTTGCAGGCTTACATTTCAAATATCGATGCGTCATGTGAATTACTATATCATAATTCATTTTAAAATATCAATTTTAAAGCATTATTCTTCTTTTTTAATATTTTGATAAAATAAATTAATAAAACGGTAATTTATTCAAATTAATAATGAATTATTTTCATTAAAATTGAAATAATTAATGATTTCGCTAATTCTTACATAATTTTAAAATTATGTAATATTTCTTATCCCTTATTATTACTTAAAATATTATTTTAGTGCATTCTATCTCTCAATGAATTAAGAAAAAAGGAGAGACATTTTATTTATTTAAAAAAGATAATAATTTTTTATATTCAAAGCAAATTTGATTTACTATTTTAATTTAATCAAAATTTTTAAATAATTAATATGTAGGTAAGTATTATTAAACAATTTAAATTTAAAAAGTACAAAAATATTACATGTGAAATTTTCATTATGAAATACCATCATAAGATTGATAAAAGCCCATATTATTTAGGGCCCACGTATTGGACACTTCAGTTATATGGGCTTTTTTTACTGAAAAAGACTTATATGGGCTTTGAATTTTACTTGCGTTCCAGTTGATTCCTTGATTGGAATAGGCTGTTTTATTGTGTTCAAGCTATTATTGTACGACTCAATTATCTTTCTATCTATATCACTACCAATGATATTTAGAAAATTAGAGGAGAAATCTGCATTATTAAATCAAATACTCAATTATTAAATTAAATTATCCTCTCGTTGTTTTTCTTCTATCTAATAGTAAAAAATAATTTTTTATTATTATTCATTATAGTTGTATATAGATATTAATTTGGAATAAGGACAGAGATTAGAGATTAAATGATGACTTGATTTTCTTTTTCAGCATCTATCAAAATTTTAAAAATTTGCATTTATAAATTAGATATTAAAAAATTAGATTTAGAAATTAAGTTGAACTTTTTTCAGAGACTAATTGATTATATAGAAGTAATTTATTTATAGCAAGCAGTTTATACATCAAAGTGGAATACAAATTAACCATTTATATTTATTTTAATTTAAACAAAACTTATGCATTAATATTATATAGATAAAAAATAAATACATAACGAACATAGTCAACATATAACGCATGTCATATAAAAAATAGTGATAAATAAATATCGAAATATATAAATTCATCTCTCAATTTTTTAACTTTTAACTCTTTGCGGCTCTAAATTTTGTGAACGATCTATTTTACAATTAAATTTATAAATTTTAATATTATTGGCATATCTTTTTCCGCTAACAATAATAATTTTTAAGTCTTTTGATTTTATTTGTAAAATAATTATTTGATGTATAGTTAATATAAATTTTGAAATAATAATTTTCACATAATACAAATTGAAATATTTAATAGTGAAATTTTATAAATTGAAGTATTTAATGGGTTATTACTTTTAAAAAAAAAGTATTTAATGAATTAAAGTTAAAGTGAGTCACACAAAGCTGAAGTAACAAAATTCAAGAATAAATCTATTGGGCCTAAAAATAAATTGAATAATAATTGTATTATATTATAAAATGACTCACTAATTTATTAATAATATGAAAATTACTAGTATGATATCACCTATACCCCAAATCAATAAATGAATATTATTATTACTATTTTGTGTAAATTATCAGTATCTGGATTCATTATCACAAATAGTATTATTCAGTTCGGTGATTAAATACAGTTAAAATTCTTTATTCCTTCTTACAGGTGTTTAGTAGAACGAACTAAAGAGCTCTTGCCATCATCAAACACTTTAATTTTTAAAATTATTTTATTTAACACTCCAATTTATAAAATTAAATCAATTAAATAATTCATTAAAAAGTTGAAAGCTATAAAAATTATTGTTGCAAAAATCGCACCAACTATGCACTAAATCCCATTTTATGGATAAAAATAAAATATTTTAAAAATTATTAATATTAATTTTAAATGAATAAAATTTAAATACATGATAGATCAAATTGAAAGTGTTATAAAATTGAAGTTGAAAGACGAGTGAATTACGAACATTCTTTACCTTCATCATTTACACTTAAAATAAGAAATATTTTATTTAATTCACATGATATGACATTAGAATTCAAAATTCAAGATATTATGTAATTTTATAATATTATTGAATTAAAATTCTCTTCTTTTTTTGGTTTGTGCACGTGTTTCTAATTCTTGATTTTATGATAAAATTCACTTGAAAATATACTTATTTTTATTTATCCAATCACTTGTTGGTTTGAGTTAAGATTCATTACTTAAAATAGATTATTTTTCATGCGTAAAAAATTATTTTATTTTAAGACAAAATAAATATATATGTATATAAGTTGGTATTGGTTTGATCCAAAAATTAAATTTTAATTAATAATAATGAGAAACAAGCACATTTTCAATTGATAAATTCATACTATTGAACAACACATGCTGTTATAATTAATTTATTTACGGGGTTGATCATTATAATTTAGGTTAATCTTCCATAATGCAAACTCCTCTCAAATCAGTCTATTTACCTTTAATGGTGAATGTAAATTAATCATATCGATAGACTGTTAAAAATAGTTATGTACTTGAATGCCTCATGCAAATATAAAAAAAAGAAAAGAATAATGCATTTATTTTTTAGAATTTTTATTTTTGCATTTCATCTGGCAGGATTATGTTATGTCTATTTTTTCTAAACATGTGCCATGAATCAAGCAAGCTTTGCAATGACTGACTAATTTGGATTTCTTGCGAACAAAACCTTAATTTTCTCAATTTTGTCCAACCGACATGCTTTTGACTACAATTTAATTTAATTGATAATCACTAATTAGCATAATGGAATAATGTTAGAGATATTCCCGTTGTAAAAGAGGTTTTTTTTTTTTTTTTTTTTTTTTTTTTTTTTTTTTTTTTTTTTTG